>CM036249.1:19251164-19346164 GCA_020698575.1 Bostrychus sinensis | reverse complement strand
TCAAGGCGTTTGTTGTGAGTGAAAAACATCTAAAGGGTGCATTACACTGTATGAGCATCTTTTACGTTGAAATGACGTCAGAAAATAGTAAATGCTGACAATTTTAAGGTATGTGTGAGAGTGAAAGATGTTGGCATTGTATCTGAACACACTGCTGAGCTGGTGAACACTCCCACACACAGCCTGTCTGAGACGACAGGACGTGACACAGAACACCCACGCACACGCTCTAAAACACACGCACCAATATTTATGGTCATCGCATAAGGACATCACCTGCAATAGTCCCCTTGTTTCGCCACCTCAGCCAATGAGAAGAGACAGTCCATGGTTGCTAGGTGACTAATAGCCCTTTTCATGGTGTGAAAGTGCTCCCCAAACTGACTACGGATACAGAAAAAAAAATTCAAGTGTAAATTAAGGTGAGTGCATGCTACTGTATATTCAGTAGATGGTCTACTCAAAATAACACATATTCAGAGAGCTGCATGTGTAGCATACTCTAAGAATCGGATCCATTCCCTCTGGCAATCCAGTTGTAGCTGCTCCCTGAGCTGCAGTAGCTTCTTATGGTGCTCCACAAGGAATGGAGAGTGATATCTGACCAGTGTCTTGGTGCTGCCATGAAAAAGTAAAAAAAAAAATCCATAAGACATATTGAGAATTGTAATGAACTCACAGTCAGTGTGGAGCCTTTGAGACATTTAATATTTTACCAAAAAACATTTTAAAAGTATCCTGACTATGTATTTGCTAAGAGAGACACCGACAGTAAACATTGTCTTGAGCAAAAACATTCTCAATGATAGTCTAAGCACAACCCAATCAAAAGTAATGACGTGTTCTTCACAAAACCTACATTTAGGGATAAGTAAATTATGGAATAACTTTTTTGCAATTTGTATAATTTGTTCATCTTGTAAAACTGCACTTAAGGCATCAGTCTTGCCTGCTGATAATGGTCCAGTCAGAGGGAACTGTGGATAGTTGGGAATTCTTCACTTCAATCAGAAACTGAAAAGGAAGGAAGCCGGTATAAAAAGAGACTCAACATGCTTTATGCTATGCCAGATTGGTATTCCAGCAGTTACTTATTTTAACAGAACCAGTAAAATTGGTCTAAAATCTGTCTTTCAACCGACCTCTTGCCCTGACACAGTTTTATAGCAGAGAGACGGGGTCCTTAGCACTAGTCGGACTTCTTTAATGTGGTCATGGATTTCATCAAGAACTTCCTGGATGTGCTCTTTTCTCTTCTGTACCACTGGGAAATCAGACAGATCTGAGAACAGCTCCGCCTTGTCCCCTGACCTACAAAAAGTGTTTTAGAAGTGACAAAAAAACTGTACATATCAAATTTGCCTTTAGATTACACTTCCATATCCTTTTATTTTAGCTTTTTTGTTTCACTTCACTTACTTTGCAGCATTTTCATTGAGCACCTTGAGGAAACTATGTGCAGGGGCCAGCAGGCCAGGAGTGTCCAGCAAAAGACTACGGAGCAGCGTAGAGGTGATCTGAGACTCAATGGCTGGTAGCAGGGCCTCAAGCTTGAGTCCCAGTCCTGAGAGTGCACTAGTAACGAGGTAAAATTCCTGTGTGGAACACTGGTCATACAGAGAACACACTGGTTACTAAATATATTGTTTCAATATCAAAGATGTTTTGATGCTTGTATAGATAAATTTTGATTAATTTAGCGTGCTACCATGTAGTTGGTCTGTTGCTAGCTATTTGATGGCTGAAATATGACAGCTTTGAAGAAAAAGATATGTTTTATTGAAGCTCCCTGCGGTTACAGATATAGGACACCTGTTGACTTTCTCAACCACTTTTAGGTTGCGGTCATGTTTGTAGTGGGTCGCAGGTGCACTGTACTCACTATATTGAATAGTTCCATGCAGTCAAAGAATCATTACTATGGTAACAACCAATGACTGAGAGGTGACATGCAGATGTGAACAAACTTGTTGGTACTTTTTATAAAACAAACAAACAAAAAAAAAAAATCACTGAAATAACTTAAAACTGACAAAAGCAATAATAAATCATAATTTACTTAAAATCAACTAATGTAAATCAGACATTCCCTCTTGAGAATAGACCAATGTTTTGCTCTTAGTCATTTTTCTGTGTTTTAGCCAAACTGTCTGACACTGGACAGCACATTTCACTCCAGAATGCCTTAGTAGTTTTGTTTTCATTGTACGTTGTTCAGATTCAAAACACCCTGTGCCATATGAAGCAAAGCAGCACCAGAACATAACCGTGATATTGATACTATAGATGAGATAATGGACTTTATTTACAGTCCCAGACACATTTTGCCTGACCGCCCTGGGATCTCTCCTTCAATGTGGTCTCCATAAGGTTTCTATTTTTTAGGCATTTTTCCTTACCGAGAAGGAGGGTCTTAAGACAGGGGATGTCCTGGTCTGTTTAGTTAAGTGTAGTTATTGTTTATGTCTGATCAACTGTTTGTGAAGCCTTTTGAGGAGACTGTTGTTGTGATACTGAGCTATATAAATAAAATTAAATCAAACAATTAAACAAACAATCAATTAAATCAAAATAAATAAAACACTAGGTACACTGTTTTTGTTTTAATTCTGCTTACATGCTTTGCCAAAAGTTCCATTTCTCCAGCTTTGTGGCTTGTCAAGTAGTTTGGCAACTGTCTTCCTTGCTTCCTCTGGTTTATGTTCAATGTAGTGCACACCTGATACCAAACAGCACAGTGACCACTTTTGACCCTTTAAAGAGGCAGATCACAAGATTAAAGAGACCTGTGGTGCTGATTACAAACCACTCTTTAGTTTAACATGTGACAGTAATCAAATCAGTTTCAATCTTTTCAAGGGGTACCAACTAATTTGTCCAGGCACATTTCATTAGTTTGTTTTTAAACAATTCTGTTGAACTACAATTTAAAAGCAATGTATGATTTACAAGTTACTTTTTAGTAAATTATGGTTTCTTTACTTTTGTCAGTTTCAACTTATTTTAGTGAACATTGTGGGTTTTTCTTTGTTTCATGAAGGGTACCGCTCTACATACACCAAGTAGTCCACTAGCTAGCACACCATAAATACGACAGAGCATATGTATGGATATACAGTTGTGTTCAAAATAATAGCAGTATGTGTATCAAAGTGAGAAAATCTCAAAATCCTGATTATAGGTTTTATTTCCATACATGCAAATGCATTGAGAACACTGCTCTCTGAACTAATATTTAGTTGTAAAACTATGTTTTTTTGAGAACTGCTCTTCATCTGTGATGTATGGAGTCCATTAACTTCTGGCAGGTATTGCAGCCCAGGACGATTGGACTACATTCCCCAATTTCACTGCATTTCTAGGTTTGGCCTCAGAAGCAGCATTTTTAATGTCACCCTACAAGTTTTCTATGAGGTTAAGTTCTGGGGATTGTGCTGGCCACTCCATAACATTAATCTTGTTGGTCCTGAACCAAGATGCTGCTCTTTTGTTGTGTGTTTTAAGTCACTGTCGTGTTGAAACACCAATTTCAGTGGCATTTCCTCTTCAGCTTAAGGCAAAGTATGTGGATATATTTAAACTGAGCTATGATCCTTGTGATGCGATAAATAGGCCCGACACCTTAGTTTGAGAAACATCCCCATATCATGATGCTTGCTCCACCAGGCTTTACTACATTCACAGTGTCCTGTGGCTGGAACTCAGAGTTGGGGGGTCGTCTTACAAACTGTCCCCGAGGCCCCTAAACCCAAAAAACAGTCTTACTTTCATCAGTCCTCAAAATGCTGTGTCATTTTTCTTTAGGCCAGTCAATGTGTTCTTTGGCAAATTCAGGACTTCATGTCTTTTTTTTAACAATAGGACCTTGTGGGGGCTTCTTGCTAAAAGCTTGGCTTCACAAAGGCGTCTTGTTACAATACGCACAGGTATTTTTAGATCTTCTTCCATCTCCCTGGAGCTGATCACTGGCTGAGCCTTTGCCATTTTAGCTCATCTTTGCCCATTCAAATGGGCATGTAACTATCAACCATTTAGTAAGAAAAAAGAAACCAGAGGACGTAGCAAAAGTGCCTTGTAGCATCACATTCAAACACTCAGAGCCTCTTACCACATGGCTCACAGAATTTCAAGTAAAGAAATCACTTAAGTTGCTTAAAAATTTATTCTACTTGCTGCTATGGACATGGCCATATAAACGGTCTTATTACTAGGCATAGTGAAGATATGTCTTACAAGAGGCCACAGCTTGGATACAGAAGAGCACATACTTTGGCTTGCAGATGGATGAGCGTTTTGTTTACATGAGACACATGTGGGAGACATTCATAAACAATTTCTCTGCAGCAGAGAAATGAACTTAAAAAATAACTCCCCTCATGCCTCAACAGATTAATAAGGACCTCAACTCAACTTATTATATGTCTATATATGTTTTGAACAGTGTGACATAGAAAAAAAAAGGTGTAATAATTTTGCTTAAGTTAAAAAAATATATATACATGTGCTTGGTTAACTGTTCTGTAAACCTGTGTCTGTGTGTGTGTGTGTGTGTGTGTCTGTGTGTGTGTGTGTGTGTGTTTATTTTGTGATATGTTATGCTGCAAAGCGCAAATGCAGAGTTGGCAGTCAGTACAATGGTGTGCAACCCAAACTGGCTCAAGTTCACCTCTCTCTACAGAGCAGTCTAATGACTGAAAGGCATTTCTTAACAGATTTTGTTGACTCCCGATTACCAAGCTGCAAATTGGCCTTTCTGTTTTTGTCCCCTTTTTTCATTCAATGTGGTCAGTGATCATTATCTCCTTTTAGCTTCTATGTTTATCCCAAAATAATTAGTTTATTGATTACAACACTGCCAATATTCCTGAATTTACAACTTCACTGACAATACTAATGCTTTGATTAATTTATACCAAGGAGATTGATCTTGCCATTCTTAAAATATACCAGTGATCATTTTAAAGTTTAAGACCAATCTATACATTCAATTATAGAAACAAAGGCAACTGGTGGTTATATTGACCTGATACTGCTTTTACTGATGTCACTACATAGTACAGAGTCATAAAAGGTTAATGAGAGCCCCACTGACATGGTTTATGGTATTAATCACATGCTACAGATTGCTCCCCTGTGATGCTCTTTTATGAAACCAAACAGACAGTGACTGCAGACCACAAGCATGCCCTCCCTGCTATTAAGTCAATAGAGCCACAAAGACACAGGCCATTACACAGCCCCATTTATCCACAGACAGGAAAATGACAATTAAGCTCAGTGCATATGTGTGTGTGTTTGGTGACATTTGAGGATTTTTTTCTTGACAATATATGAGAAGAAACATGAACAGAGGAATCAAGCACCTGTCTGAGACCTGCCAAAACATACACAGTTGGTCCAAAGCCTGGTGACATTTTCAACATGGCTCCAGTGAGAAATGAGATTGTGTCAGACAATCAGGTAAGTGCCACAGAGGTGACTGCTCTCTGTTGTTAATCAAGAAGCATATAATAAAAGAAGCTTTCATTTTGATGCAAAAAGCAAGTCTGGAATGGCTGTTTTGGCAGTCAGTTTCTGCTTTGTCTTTGACTGTTGTTTTTTATACTTCTGCACAGGATCTTGGTCATAAGCAATTCATTTATAGTAAATCATAATGAATGTACAAAAGAAATGATTGTGATTCACTAGCACAGAATTGGATGGCTGGATGTCTGTGAGTTTCCCAAAGTCAGAAAAGTAACCACTATGGCTATGTAAATTCATCAAATTGCATCAGATTTGGACCAAAAGTGTGGCAGTTCTGAGCATGTTTTAAGTTTACTGACCAAAACAACCTTTATGGCATTACTTTCAGCACAACTCTTCGTTCCCTTCAGCTTGTTACTCCAGGGTCACCAACTTTTCAAGGGGTACTAACTAATTTGACCTAAGCTGGCAACAATTGATCGGATTATTCAATTATAATTGATTATTTAAATAATTGTCAACTAATTTTCAGTTTGTATTGAATGAGAAAAGATCAATATATGCTCTATCTAATCTCAAGTCTTTACGTGGCATATTTGTAGCTTAGTCTGGTCCTAATTTGTGATTTTTGATAGTATTAACACTAATCGTAAAATATCAAGTTTTTAACTGTCATTGTTAGACCACCAGGTCATCACGCATTTACTGATACGTTGACTCTTGGCAATATAGATATCTCACAATTACAGCTTTTTCAGACTTTATGTAATGTCTAAACTTACTCACATAGTATATAGGGGAATGTTTGTACCTATAGACATTAAGATTTACTGGCAATATTAATCAGTCTTATTTGTTACCTTTCTGTGATATATGCTGCAAATGCCTCTCTCCAAGTCAGGTAAATGCCAGAGCAGTGATTTTAGAGATGTTAAAGTGACAGAGTCTGACTCCAGAGCCTCTTGCACTGCATCCAGTCTGTCTGAGATAGACCTGTGGTAGAAATATGAGTAATGATTAAATCATGTAAAGAAAAAAGAAATATATATATATATATTAAATATATATATTAGTGCTGTCAATTGATTAAAAAAAAAAATCAGATTAATCACACTCTTGGGCTGTGATTAATCACGATTAATCGCAATGTATAACTTGATAGATTTTCCATAACCATATGCAACGTTTAAATAAAAAAAAAGTCCAGAGAGGTTGAGTGTGTTTTACTTGGATAAAAAAATACATCTCAGAAATAACTTCTGAATATTGTGAGAGAGCCTTTAGGTCTGTGTAGTAACTGAGATAACAGTGTCTGCTGAAATGTGCTCTGCATTAAATCTACTGCAGACACCTGAGCCTCTCCTCTGCTCCTCTCAGCGCCGCGGACAGGGGCGGGGCACGGTCACCTGTCCGCCGTGAGCCTGCCGCTCTGAGTCGAGAACTGACACTTTATGGAAAAAAAAAAAAAAACCCCGCAAATGGTTTGTAGGAGTTTGCGGCTTGTGGCTACTTAAGTTCAGGGAAGGCCATGGATCGCCCCCTGCTCTAACCGCGGGTCCAGGATGCACAGAAAGCACAGCTGCCGGGAACGCGCATGGACAGAGGCAGTGAAAGGAAGCGATATAAAAAGCACACGTAACATTTATTAGTAAAAGGTTTTACACAAGACTCATGAGGGGAGGGAAAGGAGAGGGCTGTAGTGCAGCAGCCAAAGCAGTGGATTTGTCCTGAAATCGAACCACAGGTAAACGTGTGTGTGGCAGCTGCTCTCTCTCCTCTGTGGACGCGCAGGTCGTTCACCGTGAAAACAAGTCAATGTTGTGTCAATGTGTATATATATATATATATATATATATATATATATATATATATATATATATATATATATATACACATATATATATATATATACACATATACACATATATATATATACACATATATATATATATATATATATATATATATATATATATATATATATATATATATATATATATATTTGTCATTCACAAAACATTAACATACAGATCTAGTGAAACCTCAGGGGACTGGTGTACTCACTGTGGGTCCATGAGCGGCTGGCTCACCCACTTCCTCATCAGTCTTCTTCCAAATGTAGAACGAGTGTGGTCCAGCACCCACAACAGACTGCCCTTTACAGCTCCATCTGTCTGCATTCAAGACATGCACACATTTTACACACTGCTTTCAGAGAAAAATTGCATTTTAATCATCAATGAAGTGATAGTGTAGAATAATAAGAACCTGGTATGTTTTAACAAGTATTAAAATCTAAATGTATCTGTAAATCTGATGCAATGTTATCATCTGTCATGCCCCTACCTGGTTTCTGAGGATTTCCAGGTTTCTGAGGGTGGCAGCACCTAATGTCATAGCTTCAGATTCACAGGGCAGCCGCTGGAAAGAACTACAAGATGGAAGATCACTCAATAGATGATTTATTTCAAAGGAAAGGTTTGAAAAGCCAAATAAAAAGCTGCATAAAAAGATAAAACTCCTAAATGCAAATGTAACCCGGGTGAAAAACTTAGTCTGGTTCTCATTCATTTGGCGTACCTTTGCGTGTTACGTCATTACGTTACGTACGTCACGTTGTCACATGACCAAGCGCGGCAAACCAGATCTTAATATAACTCGGTGGTGCCATTCAGCCGGAGGTGTGCGAGGGACACGCTGGGGAAAGTTTGCTGCAGGAGCCGACTACCGGAGCGCGCAGGAGGCGAACGAAGGGGTAAATCTGACTTGAACGACGGAATTGGCCAGGTTTGATGGCGAGCTACTGAACTCCACTGAACTCTGAACTCAAAGCATTAAGCCTGAAGATTTAACTCAACTCAGCCTGGAACAAGCTGGACCTCTTCTGCTCTGGCCGAGTGGTAGGAGGCTCCTGCAGCCGCCCCTTTTAAAAACTTTTGTCCTTTTGCGATTCACTATTTGCGGCCCGTGGACGACACACACATTCCCTCACTTTGGACTCCTTCCCTTCCCCGGGCACTCTGTCAGGCCACAATTGGTTGCGTCTTAATGCACATTGGACAATTTGGGCTCAGACCCAGATCGATGGACTGAGTACGAACTGAACTGTGCACTGTGAATTTAATGACCATTTTCCTGATCCTGTCATTTAGTGTTATATGTTGTCTTTTTTGTCGGTGTAAATCTTTAAAAAAAATACATGGTACCAGCAAATAACTAAATTTCCTGTTTCTGTCAATTACTTGCTCCCTGAGGCGTATCTGGTTTTCTGATTTCAACTAGCCCAATTTTATTAACATATACTGTGGGTTCACAGTCAGGAACAATCCTCACATGCTACACAAATATTTGCAATATTTAAAATACATCATAACATTTTTGAGGAAGGGTACAGAGGTCACAATATAAAAGGTGAATGTAAAATGCCCCCAACATTATACTTTACATTTTAATTTCCTTGAGCATTATTTATTTGTTTTGCAGGTAGCATAAGCAGGAGACAGCAAATTATTAGTGCAAAAAGCATCATAACATGACAATACTGAGAAATGAAATAAAGTATGACTTGTCTGTTTGAACATACCATTCACCTCTGAAAATTCTTTCTAAATTGAATTCTTTGAGGTATTGGATGAGCGGTCCCAGACAACAGATTACTGGGCTTTCCAAGGATGCTACACTTGAAAGAGAGTGACAGTCTGAAGAGGACTAGATAAACAAATACAAGTCATATTTTCTACTGATTACAGGATACACTTGGTTACAATAATCCACTGAAAATATACTGTAAATCATAAAAAGATGATGTAATGGACTCAAACCTTTGTCCTGTCTCTGGGTATAAAACTTGGTTACTGTGTCCAGTGCAGATGCAAACTCAAACTGGGCACTGTCTCTTGTCTCAAGTCGCACACGGTCATCAGCATGGGGACTGTGGGGACATTACAGGACAACAAAAAATAGTAAACAAAAAATGTAAACATCTAATTAACTATTTTGAAAATTTACTGCTATAAATGCCTCAGTTTCCCCATTTGTCCCTATCTCTCTGTCACATCTCCCTGAAGCGCCATTCATTTGCGCCCTGCAATGCTGCTTTCAAGGACTTGCTTTGTCTGCTCCGTCGTTACCAAGACAACCATGGCAAACACGTGGTTTCGTTCAGTGCCGAAGCATTTTCATTCTTGTTTTCAAAAAAACAGATGCAACCAACGTATCGTACATGGAAACCATGCCAGACCAGGAGCAAAGATTATACAAAAATGATCAATCGACCGCATGTTGTGCCAGCAGTGCAACTACAGCCATTAATCATTTAACTGGTCAATTGAAACACATTATGAGCTACTCAAAAGCATTCACAATTGCCCATATTGATCACGGCACCAGGATGCATTGAAGCATTTACAAAAAAAAACAAAAAAAACAAGACATTCTAGAGAACGAGGCCTTGGGTCATAAAAAGAAAATATTTTCTTGATGGCACAAACAATGTGCATTTTATTTATCATCATCTAGCATATCAATTATAAACCAGAAACACAATGCTTGTTAAAAGTCTTTTAGTAAAGTAAACACTTTTTTGGAACTGTTATTTCATATTACAATGAGCCACCTCCTGACACAGAAGTAATGTATCGTAAAGGTCTGTGACTGAAATAATCAATCAGAGGCACAAAAGGTCAAAGGTGAAGAAGGAGATAGGTTAATGTGCACAACAATTAATATCTAAAGCTGCAGGCTCCAAATAAATCTTTAAGAGTGTCTGTTAATGTACAAAATTGATCCACTGATGATTTAAGAGTTTCACAACACGTGACAATTTTGCATCACGTCTAACTATTTAATTGTCAACAGGTAATAATATTTTATTTCTACTACGCAGTCATGGTGAGAGTGACTAAGCCTGCACCTTTCTACAACCAGCCACTGTGGGACTCATTACCAGCACCTCCTGGGAGACGCATGTACTCCGTTGCCAGGGGTCCATCTCGTCAGGCCACCCCAGAGACACACAAACTACACTGCCAACATCAGCAGTTGCAAAAAAATCTGCTGATTTATACAGGTCATTCCATGTCAAATCAACACATTTCAGAAAAAAATCCCACCTGACCACCATGGATTTTCTTCAAACTTGTTATGATTATTGTTCATATAACCAATAGGAAGTGTGCAAAGTTTGGAGTTGGTATCTTTTGTAGTTTATGAAATAATAAGGTTTAAAAAGTGGGCATGTCAGCCATGTCAGAGTACTTCATCAATAACTAGGTCTTTCATTTAAAAAAAAGGATTCTTTTATTTATTAGGCATCAAACCTAGAAAAGATTATCTCAAGTCTGTTTTTCTAACTCAAATTGCCAAGGTATGACACCATTTACCATAAAAACAAGTATATCACTGGAAAGAGCAGGTGTTATTTAGTAAATGTAGAAAAGCACTTGTTGGTACCTTGAAGCTAAGCACAGGTATGGTGGTGTTGAAGGGGGGAGGCTCAGGTTAGAGTGGAGGTCTCAGGTTAGTTTTCTCTCTTAGCTCTGATGAGGACAGTGACAAAGACCCAACACAGGGGCCCCATCTTTAACAGACTAATTAACATATTTAGCTTCAAGGTACCAACAAGTGCTTTTCTACAATTACTAAATAACACCTGCTCTTGCCAGTGATATACTTGTTTTTATGGTAAATGGTGTCATACCTTGGCAATTTGAGTTAGAAAAACAGACTTGAGATCATCTTTTCTAGGTTTGATGCCTAATAAATAAAAGAATCCTTTTTTTTAAATGAAAGACCTAGTTATTGATGAAGTACTCTCACGAGTTTGTTATATCAGAGTTTGACAGAAATAATGTGTTTCATTGTGGAGATATGAAAATCCAAACTATGAAATAATTTTTACATGTTCAATATCTGGCAGGCCAAAAATGGAGAATGATATAACTTTGGACCCTATGCTTTACACACAACAGACTTTACATGGTGTAGAACAAAACGTTCAAATGTCATTCATGTGGAGCAAACAGTTGAGCAGGTACAGCCTGTGGAACTGTGGCACTTTGCAGAAGCCAACCTAACCTGCTTGTCATTGTTTGGAGTTGCCGATACGATGAAACAAAGCAACAGGCAGATCCAAGTCTATTTCAAGGCCACAACTGTCACTCTCTTTTTAAAATGAGCAATCATAACGAATCAAGAAACAGCTTCACACCTACAAAATCTCTGTAGTGATCCATAATGGTCTTGGCAGAGATAAGTGGCATGTTTGAATTATACATGTGATTCATCTAGTCTGAGCCTCAACACACAAAACTGCCTTGAATTTGGACAATACATGCAGCAAATTGAGAATACTTCTGTCTGGTGAGAAAAAGGAATGAAGGCCAGGGCTGTTCAAACAAACTAACTCGACTGGCCTTTACCAAATGCGCTCTTGTATAATCACTGAACATGGACACAGGGTGACAGGGAGTTGTGAAGACAAATTAGCCACAGTTGGAATGAAATTCAAACTAAAAAAAACAGTCACCTTTTGAAAATTCTGTGAATGATTAAGAGGAAAATCATAAAGAGAGACAGTTATGCACTCTTGATTTATCTAACATAATCCTCCCCGCTCCCTCCCACTCCCTTGTTTCATTTTCACAGTATAATGCAATCACCCTCCAGAGTAACCCAGCCCTATTCGTGTGAACATGCTGTGCAGACTCTCAGTGAAGATGCGCGCAATGAGAGGCAACAGGTTTCAGGAATGCATCCGTGCGACATCCCTGTCATTGGGCATGCTGTTAATCAGAAGAAGCAGAAGCTGTGTGATGTTTCCTGAATGGAAACTCAGGCATGAAAGAGTCCTGTCTTATTTGTCCATCATAAAAGCAGATGGCTGCCTGGAGGCTTGTAATTA
Source organism: Bostrychus sinensis (assembly GCA_020698575.1). Classification (NCBI taxonomy): domain Eukaryota; kingdom Metazoa; phylum Chordata; class Actinopteri; order Gobiiformes; family Eleotridae; genus Bostrychus; species Bostrychus sinensis. Next base: position 19,333,797 of record CM036249.1, on the reverse strand, counting down.
TCTGGTATTACAGATATTTTTATTAAAATGTGACACAAAGGTACAACCCTACTGTATGCTCTAATTTCCTTTTTAAATTGATCAAAGATTACATTTAAGCCTTACAAAAATCTGTATATCAACTGAGTGCAATTTTTGCCCAACATAAACCTTAAATAAACATGGTTTACAAAAGCACAGATCTCTTGAATTCATTTTTAAAAGGAAAGTTCAATGGATCTTGAACATACTTTGGTGGCTGCTCTTAACTGACACTGCATCACTAGCAATGATTCAGATCATTTAGTATACAGTATTTATAAATTATAATGTTAATCTGCTATATTACTGTCATATCATTAAGGCATATGCATTACACAAAAGTCTACTGCCAAAGATGTGCAGTCACAAATATACATAGTATAATTATGATAAACAGAACCTGCCTGCAGTGCACCCCCAGCAGGTAGCAATTGTAACCATTTAATGTTTAAAAAAAAATTATAATAATTGAAGTCCTTCTGTGGGAATATAAAAGGCTTTAGGTACAAAATGCTGTGATTCATAAATTGACAATGAACTGCATTAACTTAAATGTGTAATTACTGACACCCAGTGGCCTGACAGAAAAATACCTGGCAGTGGCAATGCTTTGAAGGATTTTGCGAGTAGGCTCTGAAAGGTCAGAGGGCACCAAAATCTCAACTGGGTTAATCTTTAGGACTCGGCCCTCCAGCTCATTACGACTCGGACTGTCTGAGAAACAGTCCAGTAAAATGTCTCCAGTGCTTGGCTGCACAGCCTGCAAATCAAAATACACATTTAGTGGTTATTTTAGAAAAAGGTAATGAATCAACAGACAAATACACAACAGGGCCAGTTGAGATTGTGAAACAATGCCCAGATTTTGTGTGTGTGAGTGTGTGTGAGTGTGAGTGTGTGTGTGTGTGTGTGTGGGGGTGTGTGTGTGGGGGGGTATTTATATAATAATAGTATTCATAATAGTAGTCATGTTATAAAGAAATCATCTACTATAACTTCCTATGAACTATTACAATTCATCGCCTCTCCCTTCAACATAGCACTAAGTCTGAAGTCCCACATTGTGGTGTTTTTGCACGATTTAATATTGTTTACCTGTTTTTTTAACATCTTCAAATACATACTGAGACAAATAGAAAGTAGTAAAAACTTTAGGTAAATAATGACCTTATATAAAAACACTAAAGCAGAGACTCACCACAAGGCCAACAGTTAGCTGTTTTTGTTGTTTGTCCCAACTCTCACTGATGCACAGTAGGAAGCTCTGTGGTGGGTCAATGTCAACATCGTCACAGTTTCCCTGATCTATGTCTTGAAATCTGCCCACTGGGTTCACATCTTTCAAGAGTTAAAAAATGTAATGTAAGTAATTTTTTCTTGTATTGAAAGAAACATTATTTAGCATATTGTAATAGGGTTGGTACAGTGACAGCAGAAAATTTTGAGTAGAGTGGCGGATACCTTCTCCCACTAATGTGGATTTTGTGTATAGAGCACTTAGCTCTCGAGTGAACAGAGCATTCCTATTGGCTCCAGAGGCTTTGATTGCAGATGTCTCAGTTTGCTTAACTACACCAACCTAAAAAGAGCAGACTAACATTAATGAGCCAGTTTTTATGATGCTTAACTCTTTCTATGTGAAGTCGCTGTTACCTTGTACCCGTGTACAACGAGGCGTCTGACATGAACAAAAAGGCGATGTGTAGGAATGCAGCATGTCATAAAGTTATGATCAGAATAACAGCTGATATTTAGAATCCTTGCAGCTATCTGTTAAGATATTATGTAATGTTTTTTATGTTATTTATTACCTGCTATGACAATATTATCATTTCACTGAACATAGTGCCAACATTATCATAAATGTCTTTAAGGACTTGCCTCTGCATCCTCTCCAAAGAATCGATACTTGTAACCACACTCAACAGCTAACAGGACATCTTGATGCCGCTGTTTCAGGTCGATCACCTGCTGCTCCAAAGGGGTGTAGATGCTCTTTGGTCGTCTAGATGGTGAAATGCAGTCAATTTGAGGACATGACTTTCCACTTTTTCTGTCTACTCCTGGCTTGGCAAACTGAGAAAATGAGAAACCCTGCAAACACACACAATTTAAAGAATGGCATCTATTTGTTATACCAACAAGTTTAATTTATTCTATAACATGTATAGGTTAATGCAGTGGCTATGCCCGTACCTGTATCACACTCTTTTTTGTGTCCTCCTCTCTTTCTGTCGCTTCATTTTGTCGTGTCTCTGTTTCTTGAACTAATACCATTCCTGATGGTAGAAATGTGCAGGCCCCCATTGCTACGTCCTTCTGAATCTCACTATGCCCAACAGGCTCCACTTTGCATGCGAAACCTCTCAATTTTTCCAAGGTAGGTGTACACAAGGTCCCACTTCCAAGGCTCAAAGGCACATTCCCTTTCCAAAATAGACACATTTTATTCTTGAAAATCAATTTTAGGCATTCAATAAATCAGACTTTAGATACACTTTGTAATTACCCCATGCTTTATCAAAACAGATCAAACAAAAATAATAAAACATAATGTGCATTGCACCTCCATTGCTCCCAGTAGATGTAGATTCCTCCTTCTCTTTGAAAAGCAATTTTGATCGTTTGCTTGGACCTCCAGCTTCATTATTCTTATTCTTATTAGACTTGCTGGTAGAGGTGCGTATGTGCTACAGGGCAGAAGTAAGAGTAGCAGTAGTTATCGTCATGCAGAGAGGTATTCAACACAGCGACATTTTGTCCAGTGTAATTGGTTTTGTAGTGTTCTACACACCTTGTTTTTAAAAGACCATGGTTTGGATGAACTTTGCTTATCCTTGCACTCGCTGATGGAGGCACTGCTTAATCCTCCAAAATAAGCGCTAATTGAGCTCTGAGTGGTGCAGGACTTTTTCACACACTTCGGCATGTTTTATTCTACCCGTACAAATAAAACATATTGAAAAACCTAAAGGTGTGCAGCCACGGAATTTGTATCAGGAAAAATTGTAGTAAAAAAACGCTTTAGCTAAGCCTGCCTGTAAACACACCGGCGTGCGTGTTGACGTAACCCTTCTTTATGGTATTTGGGAACAATGATATGCATTATCGCCCTCTTGTGCTTCGGTGCGGGACAGCAATCAATAATGCACCCATGCCTTAGCTCTGGTAAAGATTTCAATAGTGTTTGCGTAACATTACGCAGACACTCAATAATAATTGTTCTGCAGATTTTTTATTATTATTACTTTTTCCAGATTCTAGGTTCGTTTCAACTCTTCAGCACTTTAACTGATTTATGCCATTTATACATTAAAATTATTCAATGATTCTGGTCATTGGGAGAATTATGTTATTACTTTTGGCAATTCTGCCATTTATGTTTTGTGTGCGCGTGTGTGTCTGTGTGCTTTGTGCCATTTTATGCCATTATTTTCCTATTGACCTATAATTGGGCTTAAGCAAATTTATGATTTTGCCTATTTTTCTGCCACTTATGTCCTTTTTGCTCATTGTGCTTATTCTGCCTTTGTTTCTGCTACTTTTAACCAGCAGTTCAGCCATTTAAAGTGTTTGTGGTTTGTGCTATTTTAGGCCATCTTTCTGCCCCATTCATTTCTAATGGGACTTTTGCCCATTAGAAATTAATTGTTATACTTTATATATTTATCTACCCTAATATCAATGACTTGCCAACAGTTTGTGAAGATGTAGAGATACAAATGTATGCCGATGACACAGTTATATATACCCATGGGAGAAATGTGACTGAAGTGGCTGATAAGCTCTTATTAACACTTGATAAAATTGCTTCATTGTAATATAGTATATATCATATGTTATATATTATCATCATTGTAATATATTAAATAGATACAAGTTGCTAAATTTTGATCATATGATTTATTATTCTGAAACGCGTCTGCTGTTTAAAATTTTGCATAATACTGCTGCCCCTCCATTAAGAGAGTTTTTTCAGTTGCGCTCGGATCAAATGACTAGAACATCCCGTTCATCTGTAAATTCCGATCTGACCATCCCCCTTAAACATAGTACAATGGGACAATCCTCTTTCTCATTTACTGCAGTAAAAAAGTGGAACTCACTACCGGTTGAGCTTAAAACATGTCCCAACTACCACACTTTCTCCCACGGGTTAAAGCAATGGCTATTGAGCAAACAGACATGTCAACATTAATATCAACATTAACCTCTATCAAATAAGGATGTGGCTGTATTTTGGGATTATATTGTTAGATTCCTGAGGAATTGTATAATTTGATTATTTAATCAACAGTAAATGCTGGTGGAGTGGTGTTTGTGTGGTCTTAAGTGGGGACAAATATTTATGATAATGGTAATTTAATTTATTGCTGATACAGTGTTTACGTATATAGTTTTTATCTGCGAATGATGTTAATGAAATAATACGTGAAATTTTATAGTAGGGTTTGATTGATGATGAATTGTTTTTTTTGTTTTTGTTTTTTGTTTTTTTGTTTTTTTTATGGGAAATAATGATAACAAATTACTATTTATGTAGTTTTAATAAGATTCAATACAGATGAGTTTATCTTTGTGTAAATTTTATTGTTATTTATGTCTATTGATGAAATGATAATTGTATATGTTTAAGGACTACAGATGGAAATTAGCCATGTGGCTATAATCTGGTGCAGACATTTTTGCCTTCGCATTATGTTTAACTGTACATTGTCCTTTAAATAAATGAATAAATAAATAATGAATAAATTTCTTATGCATTGTTGGTACCCCCAGCTTTTCATTGTTTTTGTGATTTGTGCCATTTCAGGTTATGTTCCTTCTATTCAATTCTATTGTACCACCTGCCACATTATGCCATTCTGCCTCATTCTGCCTTTCCTTAATTTCCTTTTGCTTTTTCAGCTTTTTCTGCATTTTTAAGCTCCTTCTGCTTATTCTGCTTCTGCTACTTTTAACCAATATTTCTGCCTTTTAAAGTTTTTGTAGTTTGTGCTATTTTATGCCATTGATTTTCAGCTTATGCAAACACTCGCAATGGCTTCTGCCTCTGCAAATTTTTAGTACTCAATTGATTTGGCAGTGCTAAATCAGGCAATAAAATATGGATTCACATGAACCCACTTCTGAAATTATAGATTCTTTACAAAAATCAAATGTTGTTTATAAATTACAGATACAAAAATATTTTCATAACCTAGCATGATAAAAGACTTGCATTTTGTATATTTCAGTTTACAAAAGCACTAGAGACATTCTAAAGTTGATTAGCACTATTCAGGAAGTGAAAATAGAACAAAGAACAGAGATATAAAGAGATATAAAGAAGATAAGATAAGAAGATATAAATATAAATATTTCTGTTTGCTCTAAGAATTACACCTTTTAGTTATTGTTAAGTTTGTTTTAAAAATGTTTCAATCTCCATGGGCCTTTAAATGGATAATAAGGGGGTGACTTTATGCAGGTCACATAGAGAGGGAATGTGGTGGAAATGCAAATGTTAAAGTTCTGAAAGAAAACAACTTGGGGAGGAAATGGGGGCAGTGTAGTTTTCCACTTTTACTTTCTCCTGGTTACTTGTCTTAGTGCTAACCAGAGTTCAAGATGAAGCTTCACGGAGCAGTTATTCTCCTTCTGAATTTGTCTATGGGTAAGAACCATTCATTTTATTTCATCTTTCATTTTCATGTTTAACTAGAATTTAATTTATCAGTGATTTTTGTTTTAGGGTACTGACTATGTGCTGAGTAGCTAGTTCCACAGTTTTGTGTTGTCTGTGGGGTTAATTTGATCTGAATTCTTCCCTTAAAATGTAAAAAAAAAAAAGCTGTCTAGATTTATTGGAAATTTGTTGTTTATAACAAAATGCAAAACATAAAACTCTTACCTGAGGATTTGTAACTTGAACTTAAAAGGACTTGATCATGTGACTACAGTTAAAAATAGCTGCCTCTTGTCTGTTCACAGGGGTCACGAGCCAATGCTTAAAACATCAACTAAAAATGTCATCCAAGTTGTACAGTTACCTTAAATATATTCTGTAAAAGCTAATTAATAAAAAAAAAAAACCTAGTACTTCACATCTGAAACCCAGTTGTGAAAATATACTTTTTCATTTTGAATGAAAAAATGTTTTACTTTCACTAGTATTTCTTTTGTAAGTAAAAGTATGTTTTTTTTACCCTAGTGTTAGCAGTAGTAGAGGTTATTGTAGCAAGTTGTAATAGTAGTTGTAGTACTAATAGGCCTTGCAGTAGTATTAGTGGAGGTAACAGTAAAAATAATCATAGTACTATTACTGCCAATACTAGTAGTAATAACAATGCTAATATAATAGCAGATGTTTTGCCTGTGCAATTGCAAATAAATAAATAAATAAATAAATAAATAAATAAATAAATAAATAAATAAATAAATAAATAAATAAATAAATAAAATAAAATACAAAAAATACTTTTTGACATTTACTCAAGTCATATTTTTGTTGACTACTTTTTTTACTTTTATGAACAAGAACAAAGATTTGGAGTACTTCTTCCAAGTACTTTTTTAAATCTTGCTTTTATTTTCACAGTGAGTGGTTTGAGATGTTATACGTGCACACTCACTGACCCTAGATCCTGCACCGACACCAAATCCTGTGCTGTTATTTTCAACCGCTGTTACTCCCTCAGAGCAGAAGGTGAGTTTAGCTCTGTCCCCATTATTCTCAATAATGTTGTTTCCTAAGAAATGATGAGGCTACTGGTGTGTGTTTTGCAGGTTATGATGTGGTTACCAAGGGATGTCAGATGAGTGTTGGATGTATTGGTGCTATCGCTTGCTGTGAAGGGGATTTGTGTAACAGTGCCATACACACAGCAGGACCAAGCCTTGTGTTGTTCTTGCTGTCATCAACTGCATTATTCTTTATGTAACACCTAAATAAACTATAACACACTGATTCAAAGAGGAGTATTTTCATATTAGTGTACAAGTCAAAAAAGACGTTTTCTAAAGTTTTCATAGAGAAGCTGAAAGTGACATGCAGATCTTCTGAGGAAACTGAACTATAAATAATAAAACAAATTCATTATTGTTAAGTGTTAACTTCTTCCAGGCCAAGATACAAAAACAACCCACCCAGACAACTCTTCAAATTTGTCTTCCAGTAATACATTTCAAAGTTGCCTGATAGCAGGTGCCAAACCACATTTCCAGTGAAACTGAAACAGTAAAAAGTAAAGGTAACGCCTTTTTACATTTTTGTACAGTATACGTATATCTTTGGAGCAGTACATCTAAGAAACATTTTTAAAAACTACACAGCAAATCAAAGAGCAAGACATTTTGTCTGTTTATTTTATTTTTGTATCTTGGTTCAGTACAGACCTATACACATTTAAATGGTAAGATGGAAGTGCAGGGTGAGCTGACTTTTTCAACAACAACAAAAACTTGTTTTATTTTCTAGCTTAATTTTTAACATTAATTTCAGCTACATACATAGAGTACTCAAAGGTACTCATTTGTGTGTGATGATATAGTGCAGTTGTTCCCAAACTTTTTCCCCAAGGTACCCCTGTTTTACAGGTGGATATGCTGACGACCCGCACCCTTCTACTGCCTGAGAAACACTATCACTGAGGAAAAATTAAGCCATATATGTATATGAATTTTTATGTATTACAACATTACTTTACAATTAATAATGCTTAGTGAACCTAAACAGTGGGCAAGCAGTGGTCTTCCTTCAGCACCAAAAACATGATAAACAATATATAATTTTGGCCTCTTTTGATCGTTTTTTAAGATGACCCCGCGACCCACTGTGAAGCTTTGGCGACCCCTAGAGGGGGTCCTGGCCCATATGATGCTATCTTGTGTGATACCACCTTGTGCTACTGCTAACTGTACTTAATCTGTTGCAACAATGCAATTTCCCCACTGAAGGACTAATAAAGGTTTTCTTATGTTGGGAATCAGTGATATAGTGGCATTTAGTGTCTAGTTTAAAGTGCTAGGTCTGTCATGTTGCTACTGTAAATGTTTATATAGAGATTAAATTACAATCTGTTGTAGGATTAAATCTGCAGTGTGAAAGCATGCCCAGGTCTCCCCTACAGTAAAAAACAAAACAAAAAGAAATTACACACATAATAATATGATGAAGAAAAATTCCCTTCCATAATGTATGTACTCCAGAAAACGTAAAATAAAACTTCACACCCTAACATCATTTAAAGGGATTATCTCTGCCCTTTACAACACTTTGTCTGCTTGACGTAACCCCTCTCGTGCAATTATTAAACATAAGTGGGAGCAGGACATGGGAATAGATTTTCCAGCTGAGAAATGAGCCAAAAGAGTCCACACCTGCGCACGGCATGACCTGTTACAATGCAAAATCCTACAGTACATTGAGATCACCTGTCCAAAGAAAGGTTGTTCCAAAGGTTCCCATGCACTGAGCCTTCCTGTGATCATTCTAAAATGACACATATTTAACACATTGTGGAAAATATTGTGTGTTTTTTCCAAACTAACAGCCTATGGACTCAAATATCCAAAACACTTTCAGGCTGCCTTTAGACCCAGACCCAATGATGGCTCTTTTTGGAGTTCCCCTGACTCATGTCCCTTGCTCGCACACTAATCTTATTAAATTGGAAAAAGAATGTATTGCCATCTCACTCACAGTGGATTAAAGCTTTTTTACATTTTATGAAGATGAAAAGATTAGGCACATGCTTAATGGCAGAACTACTAGGTTTTATGAAAATTGACAACCTTTTCTGAAATCTACTGAAGAAAACTGTTATTGTCTATTTATTATGTTATTTCTGATTGTTTTTTTACTACTCAATGTATTTGTCTTTTTTTTATTATCTCTGTTGTTGTTGTTCTCTGTGGTACAAAATTTAAAAGAGAAAAAGTGTAGAGGAAGACTCACTTGGTGAGTAATCAGGAGATAAAGTGGAACCAACATTTTGAGGAAGAAGCTGGGAATACTTAAAGAGGAAGGCTTGAGAGATTTGTCATTTATGCGTCCGCTCTTCAAGACTGATCCACAGCTCTCTTTCTGTTGAAGATGCATATTAAAATTCTGATTCTCCTTATGGGCTCATTGTCTACAGGTTGGTTGCCTATTTTATAAAACCTAATGTATTTCGGTATTTTTTAATTTACTTTCTGACTGTAAAATCTCAAGCAAAGAAGTACTTACAAAGATTTGCTAATTCACTGCATGTAGCTATTTTGTAGTTGAATAATTTGGTTGTATTACAAATAGTATTATTTGAGAAATAGAAAAAAAACACATCAGCTTTTGGCCCTCTCTTGGCCCTTTAGTTACATGTCTTTATTACTAATGCATTGATCTTGGATACAAATTAAAATTATAGTACTGTGTTTTTTCACAGCCTATGCCCTGAAGTGCTACTTATGTACACCTGCTGACTCAACGCCATGCACGAAGACCCTTGATTGTGGCACCTCCTTGGGTTTGGATCGTTGCTTCACCTCTAAAGTTGACGGTAAGACATTTCCCTGTGAGTGATTTGCATCAGTCAAGCTGTGTCTAAACCTGGGAATTTTCACTGTGTCGATACAGGACATGTAGTCAAGGGATGTATCAACAATGCTTCTTGCAACAGCCCAATATCCTGCTGCAAGGGAGACTTGTGCAACGGCGCCATTGCAATGGGTCCCAGTGCCATCTTCCTGATGCTTGCCTCTGCTATTTTCACACTCTTTTTCTGAAGGTACACTGACTTTTATAGAACGTGCAACCCCTTGTGCTTTGTGTTGCCAAATAATTTCACAAAACATCAGTGTTATTATGTGACCAGATTGAATAGGTTCTATCAGTAAAATAAACAGTTAGTTTTATGTTTTATGTTGGTTTAAAGGCTTACAGTTATACTTCTTTGCCCTTTGTGAAATGCCTTCTGCTATTCAATAAATTTGAATACAATGTAAAAGTAATGTGAATAATTGAATTTTTTCTCAGAGGTTCAATTCAAAAATTCAAACATATATTTATAGTTTCAGTACAAAACGATAAAACAATGCTTGACATGTCTCACTCTGTTTGTACTGTAACTATAAAGATAACCTGTATGTTGTCACAATAGGATTTCCCATATTGTGAGTTGTTTTGCATTTGGAAGAGGATCCATTCATTATGACCTTTATGTAGAAATAACAGTATTTTTGTGTGCAAGGAATGTATTAATTGTGAAATGATTGTTCCTCATTGTTCCTGTGTTGTGACATAAATCCTGTTACAGACAGATGAGATGTCTGAACTGATAAGATCCGTTCCAAACTACAAGTGATTCTTAAATCTGTTCAAATCAGGCATGCTTACCAATAAATTGAATAAGTTTGACAGGCCTGAGAATTTTCTTTTCATCTACATTAGTTGCTAGGTATTAAAAAGTCCAAATAAATAAGACAGAAAATATGGACACTAAAGTTTTACCAGGTCAGTTTCATTCCAGTGTTACACAGCATACATTTATACATCAGAGCTTTTTATACAATAAAAATTGGACTTGGCACAGACAGCATGACATCCAATATTGCATTATTTGTTCATGAGATAAGGCAGGAATGAATGGCACATTGAAATATGGCATTTTCAGGTTTTACACAATACACAGTAGTTAGTTGCGGAAAAACAAGTAGTGTTTAACTCTAACCTAAACTAGTTTGTTATTAGCTGCAAGGCATTTGTAATCTGATTCCATGGCTCACACCCTCACACTAAGAAAGTGTCAAATCAATATTAAAATCTATGTAACTAGATACAAATTAAATTTCCCTTTAGCGTGTTATTCACCAATAATAAATAGAAATGTCAGTGCACTTTAATTAATTCATGTTTAAAAGGTCCTTAGAGAAAACTGTTCAAACGTCGGTCTATAAAAGTATAGGCACACTCCTTATATGGCTTCACTTAAAACTTTTATGGTCCTGTATACGGTCTCTTGGGAAAATTCTAAGTTCCTAAAGTTGTAAAGTTACTACATTGACAGAGAGCTTTCTCAAGTCTATGTTTTCAGCCACGAAGAGTGTAGATGAATGTATATTTATTGGATTGAAAACTGTGTAAATGTTACATTTGGAGTTTGCCTGTGAAAGGCATGTGAGAATGAGCTTTTGCTAAATGGAATAATCTGTTCAATTTTAGACATCAACCCAAACCAGCAGTTGTGAGAAAAATATTTTTTACTACAGCTACAGATTTAACCTTTAATTTGCATGTGCAAAAACTGTGCAAGTTCATGTTTCCCATTTAAATTCTTTCGTGTACCCATGTAAAGTACGCCACTTCATCCAGGTCCACAGGGTAGTCCGTCAGGTAAATCGGGCCTTTATCAAAATGCTCACCCTTGTAGCTTCTCCACCTTCCAGCCGGCAGGTAAATGTCCCTTTCCTGTTTTCCCGGCTCCAACACTGGAGCCACCATTAAATCATCTCCAATCAGAAACTGGGAATCAATCTTGTAAGCAGCCTCATCATCGTTGGCGATCCACCAGAGGGGCCTTATGATGGGGTCTCCTGTGTCAAGAACCTCCCCAGCTAGTTCCAGCACACTCGGGGCCACCAGGGTCTCATGGAGCTTAGTAAACTTCTGCGCTATCTGTACTACCTGCAGAAAAAAAATGAAAGTTAATATGCGCTACATTCATGCAAATAATTTACTGCATGTGTGAATTTTTGTAAAGTTATAAACAGTATACAATACAATATTTTAAATTTATATTTTTCTACATTTTGAATTATATAGTAAAACATTTGTAAACTAGGATGTGTTTACAAATTCCTTGTAGTTATGTGGGCAGCATTTTTGTTAATTGGCTCACTTCTTCGTCATATTCCCAGGGTGGTATAGAAAACTGCATAGCAGGCATGAAGGCAGATAGCTCCAACCATCTGATGTACAGCTCTCTGTCAGGGAGACTACTATTACTAGTGACACCTGCAAAAAAATAAAGAAACCTGTTAAAGGAACAATTCTGGCTTAGCGGTTGTCTCAAAAATACATGGTGAAGAAATATACATATGCAATAGTTAATATGATTTCATTGAACTCAGGAAGATTATAGAGTTCCAGTGACTACAATCTTAGAGCACAGGCTATGGCAAAGACACTGGCTATATCTCAAAATAGTAAACATACTTTATAGTGCCCCCTGCCCTCTTCCAGTGCCCTCATTCAGTTTACTATTAGTGAGTGAAGTTAGGAGCATTGGTCCAATTCCTAAAATGGTACTTGCTTTTTAAACACTCCTGAATTTAAACAGTAATTATTTTGTCCTTTTTTATTTTTATCCATTAATGACGTTCTTGAACTTTTCTTAACAAAAATAAAATTCTGCATTTATTTAAGCACTCACACACACACACACACACACAGCATTTTCTCACAGCTCACTAAAGCTTGTGCACAGTACTGTATATTTTACTTACCATTAGATACCAAGATACCCACCTGTGGTACGGTTAGGATAGGCATTTCCACCGATCATATCAGGCAACACAAACTGGTATCCAAGGATGCTGATGGTTAAAACAGTGGGGATGATGGACTTGAGGCCTAACTCATAGCCCCAGACTGAATCTCTGTCAATGATCCTGAAGAAGCAGGAGATGTTCTGACTCTGGTAGCCCACTCTCAGCTCTGCACGCTCACTGAATGGTATGGCCATCTCTGTGTAGCGACGGGTAAAGGTCGAGGGGTCAGATAGTGGGACCAATGTGCTAAACTGTCGTGGGAGATAGCTCGTCTCTCCTGCATCAAACTTAAAGGAGCTGATCTCATAGCGATTTTTAAGCAAACGAAGGTGTGAGGAATACCAGTCACGGGTTTCTGGGTTAGTAAAGTCCAAGATTCCTCCAATTCCATTCCACCAACGAACAAGGGCAGGAAGCTCCCCTCCAGGCTCCCGTACAAACAGCCCTTTCTCCACAGCAGTGCCAAAGTTAATAGAATCGTAATTGATAAAAGGGTGTGTCCAAAGTGATACCTGAAACCCGTCCTCTCTCAGTTTGTCAAACATACCACTGGCATTAGGAAACTTTTGTGGGTCAAAATCAAACTCGCCATAATCGGCTGTGTAACGATCATCAAGTTCAAGATGTGAACATGTAAAGCCGTGCTTGCTGATATTCGAGGCATACTGCAAAAGCTTCTCTTGTGTGATGGCTGTCTTGTGGAGAGCCCATGTGGACCACACTGGGTGCTTGAACACTTCAGGAGATGGGACCTTAACAGGTTTTGGAAAATATCTACGTACCTGTGAGCAAAAAAATGCCATGAGGATTAAATTGTTCTAAACAAAAACATTCAAATATAAATGTAACTGAGATTTTAGTTGTTCTATACTGTGTATATCTGACTAGGAACTGCTTCTACAACAGAGGTTATAAATTACTTCAAAAGGAACATCCTGTATCTGTAGCATAGAATTGTAGGTGCATCTAAAAAAACATTTTTTTTTTTTTTAAAATCATAGAAAAGTAAAGAACTTAAATTTCATAGATTCAGGACACAGAGAGCATTTAAGCATTTATTTATTTGAATTATAATGACTATGTATTCTATTTTAATTTTGGTTTTCATTAACAGTAAGCAATATTATCATAATCAACAAGAGTTCCACTTGGAGGAACTGTCAAGAGAGAGGAAAGTCTGGGCATCCTTGCTGCCACCGCAACTTCACCCCATGTAAGCACTTTGAAGACAGATGGACGGAGTTTCTTTTTGAACTTAACAAATCAAATCATTCACTTCTTGAATACATTTTAACTGTTTGAGATGCACCTGTACATACATGAAACAACAAATAATAGGGTAAAGCCCATTTATATTACCACAACCAGTTAAGAATTAGTGCATGATCTACTAATAGAGGGAAACCCATATTCTTACCATGATTTTATGAATAGATGTGACATCCGAGCCCACACACACTCTGTAGCTGAGTTCAGGTAAGGCCTCCTGCCCCTCCGCAGGTCTGAATGGAGAGTCTTGGTATCTGGCCTGAAACCTCAGAGTTTTGTCCTTCTCTGACCAGCCCAAATGAAACGGCACAGAGTCATTGATCTTGATGGCCGTTGCATTTGATGAAAGCCAGTAACGTTCCAAAATCCCTCCAAAAGAATTTCGCTTTGAGTACACATCGCTGGTGATGAAAGGACAGGGTTCCTCCTCACCACTGATCTTGATAGGCCAGTGTTGCGTTGCTAACTCTGCCCCTCCGTACCAATGGGAGGCATTACAGGCCATGGCATGTTCAACAAATGCTTTATATTGCAGCTCCTCCCAGCGAACACGGTAACATATCACTGTGTCTTTGGGTCGAATAGTCTGGATAAAAAAGTTGAGCTTGCCAGAGTTTGAACGAGTGCACCTGAGAATATTTCTGTCTTTTGAGCAAGAGTCCAAATCCAGAGTGCCAGACCTGGGGTGTTGTTGACCAAAAGACAAAAGAAAAGTGTAGCCTCAACAAAACAGCAAAACAATTGATGATAATGTGATCTGTATTTTGCCAGTAGGCTATACTGTGTAACTGTTTTTATTACACGGTTTCAGAATCAAGGCAGCTATTTAACCTTATCTGCAATTAAGACTGATGACTGGATAATATATTCTGTTACTTCAGGTGCAGTGATAGTACACCCAGTCTTATCACTGTGAGCTCCTCTGATAAGGAACATGACTACATCAGTGTAGTGTTCTCTAAGGGTATAATCAAGTGTCCATTTTCTCTGGCAGGAGAAACAACCTCATTATTATAATGTGTAGTGTAGTGCTGGCTGTGATTAACATAAGTCTTGTTATGACAAACTTGTCACTTTTTATTTGAGAAATAATAGAAAAAACAACGGTACAAATTGTACTCATACCTAAATGACATGGTGAAAATTACAGCTCCTGCATGGTTACGGATGATAAAGCCATCTTTGTTCAGATCCAACAGCTCAGTCTTCAGCAGCTGGGCCTTACGAAAAGATGCTGAGTAGTAACACCAGGCGACCACAGCAGCCAGCACCAACAAACAGCCCAACAGCCCCGCCAAGACCATTGGTCTACTATCATGACCACGTTTTTTCTTCAGCGGAGACCCATCAGGCCCACCAGCCAACTGTGGTTCTCCAGGAGCCACCGGGACAATCTGATACATGCTGAAGTCCAGGTGTTAGCAATTTAAGCTATCTACAAGTTGTAGGAGCTCTTCATTGTTTCAATAACTTGTCCAAAACTAAAATAACAGTAGAAGAAATAAGATGTTAAATTGAAGGTAAGCAAAATGTGTAAATGCAAATGACAACCATTTTTTCCTTTGCAGTAGTTTGATCATCTATACACAGACTATGAATAAATAGTGCCTGTGGCTCTTGCTGCAAGATATTTAGTATATATTAAACCTACAGTAACTGCAGAAATAGCTGTGCTTAAATTCTGCAGCATACACATACTGTTCAGCAGCAGTGTCCAATAGCACAGAGGGAGATTGCGTCATATAGCTAATGGCAGGTATGGTTGCAGCCACACCAACCCTGATGATAACACTGGCAATGAAACCATAAAAACAGGTTCTCATAGAGGACAAATGTCAGGCAGAAAGAAATACACTTCTTTTGCAAGGAAGACATGAGTAAACAACACATTTAGGCCTACTGTACATAAACAACAGTCCCTAGATAGCATTAAAGAGCAACTCAACCCTTATTCAGGCCCTTTGTCCGCCCACAAAAAGGAAAGAGAAAGACTGAAAAACTGGGAAGAGACCAGCCAGAGAACTGAGGGCGGAGAGGAGCCTGGACCTGTGACTGACAGCTGTCTGAGCACCATCATGGATGTCCTCCGCAGCAGGGTCGCCAAGTCCCAGAAAAATAACAAATAAATTAATAATACACATCAAAACCCATCTCACTGTAAAAGATAGACACATTTGTGTAAATTTATAATTGTCGTACTTTGTCGTCTGTCTATTATCATACAGTGTCTAAACCTAATAACCAGCTCACTGAAAGTCATGTGGATGTAGTGTGAGGATGTAGTGACTTTCTTCATTCTGTAGCCTTCTGTCAGACAGTCGTTTTTATCCCACAAATGCATTAATATTTTTATTTTGTAGGCGACAAAATAACGAGCCTAACGGGGTAGAGAGCAGCAGTCCGATGTTCTTGACTTCGCTCCTGTTGTATAGGGGGAGGTGAGCGGCGGGGTGTAGAGGGAGGACGTGGGTGCTTGGTACTTCCTGCTTATTGGAGCTAACTAACTTACGCATATGCGAAGGCACTAGGGAGCTCAGTAATGGACTGTGTGGAATTCCCCACATAACAGCCCAAGGTGACATTACACTACAGCTAAACTAACACTGTCGATAAGCCTTTGTCTAATCAATATACTGTCACAGCACGGCAGTGGCACTGTTGTCGTTTCACTACACCCACTCTGTAACCAGTCTAACCGGATGTTCTGGCGGTCGCATGGACTCAAACTGCCCATACTGACTGCCACACAGGCACAAATATTATGAAATGGTAAATCTGAGAAACAAAGAGCGTAAATGAAAGTAAATGAGACACCATACCTCCGCACCTGCCTTTGTGGGTCCAGCACTGAGCACAGAAGTCTACCGCGCAGAAGCGAAGAGTTTAAAGTTTTAAAATCCCGCCCATCAAAGAAAATACTGGCAGTGGATTAGCCGTTGTACAAGTCATTTCAGAACGTACACGCTCCAAAGGACTGCTGGGATATGTAGTTTAAAACCATACAAATACTGTATTAACGTTACGTTAGATAGGCTCAGCGTTTTAGTCTCACGTTACTTTGATACTATGCAGGTTGCTTAATATTGTTCGCTAAGGTTTTTTGTTTGTAATTTAGTGAGAACATAAACATAACCTATACAACATTGCAGATGAAATAGTGTCACTAAACATCAAGTGAGTTCTTATAACCGTATTTTTATTTAACGTTATGTGCTAAAACCTATGGCTAAAACATGGCATGGTTGCTGTAGTAACTTGAGCTACCTGCTTGTTTTCTGCCAATTGAAGGCTTTAGATGTGTTAAAGAATAATGACCTAACACTACTGAAACATTTTAACCACGCACGGAGGAACATTTCAACGCAATAGACAAACAAGGGTAAGATCATCCCTAGCAGCAAATTACTTTTCTACCACTGGGTGACAGCAACAAGCTACACACCAAAGGACATATTTTACCTGCCTACTGTTTTTTTCTCTAACTAGAACCCATCCTTACTGGAGTAAATCAAAGCCAGTAGGAAATGCGTCTGGTGCTGTTGTTTGTGTTCTTTACTGTACCTCAAGTCAGGACCTGTCTGCAGTGTGAGCGCACCATTAGGCTGATGCATGAGGATTTTGTTCTCTCTGAGCCTGATGCGCTCAAACAGATCGAACTCCAAAAAATTTGTGACTATGCCTTTGTGACCTATAGAGAGACAAGTGAGACACGCAGGGGAGTCATTGGTGAGATAACAGAAAATTTGTTATTTAAAAAAGATTTCATACATTTTATCTTATTTGATTTTGAGTAGCATTTATTACTAACCCCACAGATAAATAATTATTTGAGCCAAAAAATATTAGGAATAGGTTTTTTATTGGCCAATAATAATAATAATATAAATATAATATAAAATAATGATATAGTAATAATATATATCATAATATAATAATAATAATAATAATAATAATAATAATAATAATAATAATAATATACATATTTAATACATTTAATAAATACATTAGAATGTGTCTTCTGATCATGGCATTAAGCATTTTCTGCTGTATTGTTTTCAGACCTTACTACTCTTTATAGAGCTAGAACAGAATACCAGAGTGAATTTGGCCGCTTCCTGAAAATTAACACAGGTAAGCCCTAGACTTTGAGACTTCTATTTGCTATGGTTCAAGTATGTAAACACATGCTCTCTTTAAAGGATCAACATCTGAAGCCATTCAAATCATGGAGAAGGGACGGGAGATATTAGAAAAACACCTGAACTCCTTTATACCTAATGGTAAAGACTACTCAATGCACATAAAACTGTTATTTTAAGTTACTATTTGCTAAGAGAGTGGTTCCCAAAGTGGGGTCCGGAACCCCCTGGTGGGCTGCCAGAGGTTGTCTACATTAATTACATAAAAAGAAATAATTTTTGAGAAGAATTACAATTAACTACTTATTTTAAATTATCACTTTGAAGCATTTTTTAGCCAACAGTTAAAAAAGCAGTTTGTGTTTTTGTAATGTTTTTTAAAAGAAATATATAAGGAAAAACATGACATAAACTTTTTAATATAGTAAATTTCCAGTGTTTGGGGTTCGCATGGTATTCTCTAATTTTTAAGGGGGCCACGACACTCTTGACTTTGGGAAAGGCTGTGCTAAGAGATTGACTGCTTTGCTATTTTTGTGTCTCTTCCCTTAGGACTGTGCCCTAACAAGTGTGGTAAGTTTGCTGCATTTCATAATTTACATTGCATGCTTGCAAATATCTATGCTTTACCATTTAGTTCATCCCATAAACATACACTAATATACCCCTGTGATTTTCAGGGCTTCTGATTCGAAGGGTCATGGATTGCGTTTCCTGCCTTTACAGGACATACACTTGCCCCTCTCCCACTGGTTCACAGGACTGTGGAGGTATAGTTGTTTATGTTTATAATGCATGTCTGTACATCCGAGTGGGTGGTAGAGGGTGAGGTACATGAGTGGCACGTGTGGGTAAATGTGTTCTTTTGCCTTGCTGCTGTTTGTCCATGTGTGCACCTAATCAAGAGATTATAAAAGTAATCCCTATAGTGAATGAAGCAGCCATATCTGTCATCCCTAGAGTACCCTGTGCAGGCAGAGGAGGGGGATCAGGCAGTGCTAGACTGTTTCGTCCCATGGCATCGCCTCCTGTTAGGAAAACCAGAGTACCACTATACTTGGGCCCCGGTTGTGCCAGGAAGGAAAGAGGTGTCCCAAAACAACGCTTGAAACTAACATTTTGACACACATGCCACCACTTACATAACATCTCATTTCTATCTTTCTATTTCAGCTGGAGGAGACTGACTTCAAAGTGTTGGTAGTGACTGAAGATTCTTCTGTGGTCTTAAATCAGCTGCATGTTGAAGAGAGAGGAACTTATCATTGTTTATTACAGAGCCAAACTGGAACAGTGTTTTATAAAGTCACTTTCTTACTTTCAGGTAATGGGAAAAAGCATAAACATTATACTAAAGGGTTGAAAAGCTTTTATCGAAACATTCATATTTTTTTATTCACTTGACTTTTATAAGCAAAATTGGAAAATTACATATTTTTCTGGTTTAGAGTTCATCGTTCTTTTTACTTGACTTTTATAAGACACACCATTATGAATTTACAGATGTTGTGCTGTTGCTATCACAATACTGTCTATCTGAAATAATAAAAGCACAAAACACCCAATAGAAATATGTAAATCTCAATATACACACTAATTGATATCTATATACTGTATGTGATCCTTAATTCTTCATATGTCCTTCTTTACCCTTTGTATCATATTTCCACTGTGCCAATGCACTGAACACCTGTCTCCTTTCAACATTGTCTCTCCCTGTAGTCACTGCTTTACCAACACAAACTCAGCGGCCTGTGATCACTCTCCCACCACCTCTGCATGGAAGCAACTACTCACCTCTTGAGTGGAGGGAGGCCATGGTGATCACATGTTGTCTAACAGCGAGCTTGGGTCTTGCTTTTTTTCTCAGGTGTGTGACACACAATGAAAGAGTGGGTATGTGGGCACAGGTCAAAAAAAAGGGCTGTAAAAATAACTACACTACTTCTTAACAATAGAAAGCGTATGGTTGGGTAGCAGTAGAAGTACAAATTGATGTTAATGGATCTGCTGACCTTACCACAGCAAATCAGCTGGCTACTAGCATTTATCCAGGCTTAGGACTGACACGAAGAGAAAATGAGCTTTGGTGCAGGAATTTGTGTTGATGAAAAATGTCAGCTTCAAGTTAAACTCTCAAATTAGGGTGTAGTATGAGATTTATTTTTTTTCATTTGACCTTTATTTAACCAGGAAAGTGTTGAGATGTGTTGTTACATTACGTTTACGTCAGATGTTAAAAGAAAATTATATGGTAATTTTCTCTTTATGTATGTGACATGCCACACAATATTCAATTCAGATAAATGATGCATGTAGATCCAATTTTAAATGTATTTATTATTTTTTAAAGTTTATAATTTGGTAAATATTTGGTTTTGAAAAAAAAGCCCGGTTGTGTTGGGACTGTCATGTTTGTACAAATATGAGATTACTTTGAATTTCAGGGTTATTTGGCAGGTAGTTTTGGTTTTTAGTTGGAGTTGGAGTAATTTTCTTTATCAATATTTTTAGAGTAACATGGAAGGGCCAACAAAGACAAGGGATCCAAGAGGAAAATCCATAGTGGAATTTGTTGTAAAAGCAACACATCTAAATAAATACTGTGAGTACTAACCCACAAAGTTGGAATAATTATATTATATACAATATTTTTTACCTCTTCTTGTGATATGCCCACCAATTGTTAAGCATGAATTGGTTTCACCTGGGTGACTGGGACAGGGTATATAATCAGAGCCCCTGGTCAAAGATGGTTACTGATCTGTATAAATGGAAATAAAAAGAGAAATGTGTCTGAAAACAAACAAAAAAGTTTTGGGAGTAAAACTAAAACATTAGATATTATTAATGTGAGTCAGTGTGACAAAGAAATAATTACAATGAAATGTCAGACATAATCAACTGAATAGAAACATATACAGCATACATTTCCAGACAAATGCCACACAGTACATCAATAACCAGACCACAGCAAGTATGACCTGCATGGGCTTGTCACATGGGCGTGTGAGGAATGACAGATTAAGTAAATCTTGGATTACAGTGGTTTTCAGAGATTTAATAGCCGCAGCCATCCAATTAATCCTGGATAATCCCTTGTATGAGGAGCAGAAGAGTGCACCAAAACTAGATCTTGTTTACTTTATTTCTTCTAATGTTTGTTTACATACACTTTCATCCATCCTGGGCAAAAGCCACATGATGGCAAATATTTAAATCAACTCCACTACTTTATCCTTGTAGTGTACATTTTGTTTTAGGAGTATAATTTTTATGATGTCAGACTGGCCACTGCTCTGTTTACTCATAGCCACCACTCTACACAAACATTAACTATAGCACGAACATATGTACATTATCAAAGAATTTTTATAGAATTTTTGTTAAGAATAAAGCTACTATAATATACAGAACATGCCAGTTTTCTGAGTGAGATTGACCAAAACACTTTTTGTGTTACTTTATCTTAGTCATCTCTGGAGCCTCAGTGTTTAAGGCCAGGACTGATGTGTAATTTACTTTTAGTTTTAATTTAGTCTTCTTTTTTTTTCTCATACAAAATGAGCAAAGGTTAAGTCATCAGAGGCAGCAGCTTCAGGAATCCTGGACTGAGCTGTTTTCTGGATTGTGGGCAGCTCCTGAGCAAAGATCTTTATGCAGAAATATTTACATATTTTCTAGAGGCTTTGAGTGTCTGTAAAAATGACTGTTTAGGTCAAGTGGAAGTTGGAGCTTGACAGCTATGGTGAACTAACAGTATTTGTGTCTGTGTCCTGCTGTACTGAGATATTGCTGCCTCAGCAGGGAGGCTGCTTGATGAGGTGGGATTATTGATGAGGGGGCGTCGTCATCAGCACTCAGGGACACAGAAAGGAAATGAGAGCAAAAGAAAGTGAAGTCAGAGGTTTGAGTGGTGACAGTGGGATGGCCAATTCATTCAAGTGTGGGATGTGAGGAAATGAAACTGACGTCAGATTGCACACTGTACAATAAACTACTATCATAAATTATATATGTAGCTACATATGTACACATAACAACTCAATGTTTGTTTTTTATTTTTTATAATTAAAAACGCATTTGATCATACACACACAAAACGTTATTCTGACAAAAAAAAAAAAACATATTGTTTATTGGTGTTTTATTTCTTTTTTGGTCACTAGTTTTATTATAATAGCCATATACCAAAACAGGCCTTAATCCCACAACCAGATAGGAAGATAAACAGTTAGCTTTATTAATTCCCTGGAGGGAATCTAAATTGACGTTAACACACAATGCAAGTAAAAAACAGACAATGAGGGCACTACATTAACAGACTCAATTGTTACAATCCCTTACAACATCAGTGCAACACAACGCAGCCATAAAGAGATATAAATACATATGTACATGCATATAGTAGGGTTCAACCACAAATAGTCTCACAAAAAGTGTTCATTATAAAAGCACACAGCAGCAGGAACAAAAGAGTAAGACTAAAAGAGCTCTTAAGTTCATTAAAAACACTGTGGAGAGAATGGTCTGTGAGAGACAGTCTGTCCACAGAGTCCAGGCTCAGCTCCACCAGTGAGCTGGCCTTTTTAATCAGTTTGTTTATTTGGCTTTTGTCCTCCACAGTGATGCTCCCGCCCCAACAAAGTACAGCATAAAACAAGACACTGGCCACAATACCCTGATAAAAGACATAAAGGAGCCTCCTGCTCACATCAAAAGAGCTGAGCTTTCTCAGAAAGAACAGTCTGGACTGGACCTTTTTAAAGACGGTTTCACTGTTCCTTTTCCAGTTCAATTTATGGTCCAGATGCACTTCCAGATTCTTATAACTGTTAACCATTTCAACACCCTAGCCTTTGATGACCACTAGAGAGACTGTTCCCTTTTTCTTTCTAAAATCAATAACAATCTCTTGTGTTTTGGTAATATTTAGCTGTAAGAAACTGCCACACCACAACACCAGCTAACAAAATAGTAAATTTCTTGCCTATAGATCACATCATCATCCCTGGAAATTAGGCCTAAATTATAATAATTAAATGTAAACTGTAGACATATATATATATATATATATATATATATATATATATATATATATATATATATATATATATATATATATATATATATATATATATATATATATATATCTGGTGCACTTATTCCAAATAACATCAACTCCCTTCCTCTGCATCACGTAATTTCACACAAAAACACAACCCTAATCCACCACGTGCGCGGTAGGAAAGTCTGAAAAGACGTCAGTGTCCATATTAGGAGTGTCGGTTACACCATACACGGTAGTTCCGCTTTTTTTTTTTTTTTTTTTTTTTTTTTTTTCCTTCTGTGGAACAGAGGGAGGAGTCACAACGGCCCTGCCCCGCTCACTGCTGTTATCAATGAAGTAAGTGAAAGTAACGACTGAAACTGACCTCTAGTTAGGCCATGAGCACCTCATAGCTGGATACAAAGAACTTAGACTCTTTCCTAAACTTGTGCTGTGGATTTTTTCATATTCAAGTTTAGTGTAGCCTAATTAAATATAAAGTCTAGGCGTATAATTTTAACTTTGAATACGATTAGTCTACAGTTTCTTTGCCATGACATCCAGCGTCGATCTGGTGGAGATAAGGGGACATGAGCTGGCAAATATTCTTCGGATGCCCCGGGAGTACTGCCCCTGTTACGGTGTGGTTCTGGACTGCAGACCTTTCCTAGACTACTCCCTGGCGCACATCAATGGATCCCGCAACGTCAACTGGAACTCGATGCTGCGCCGCAGGTCCAAAAGCTCCGCGGTGGCTCTGGAATGGCTCATCCCAGACAGAGACTTTCTAGACCGATTGCGGCAAGGAGACTTCTGTCCTTTGATTGTTGTGGACGAGAATAGCAGTTCTGTAAACGAGCTGACGCCCGAGAGTGTGGGTAAAATGCTGCTCAGAGCTCTGCAGAGTGAAGTGAGGACCCAGGTGTGCTTTTTGCAAGGTGACAATGATACTCTGTTAAAATAAAATGCATTTTAGATACAATAGATTGAAATTAATAGTTTGATTTCATGTCCCATATTTCACATCACAAAGCACTTTGAAGTTCTATGGACTAATCCATTGTGACCTTTGACCTTGTTTTAGGTGGCTTCCATGGATTTTCTGAGGCCTACCCTGAGCTCTGTTACAACTCTGTCAGTAAAAAAATGATGACAGTGGAACGGGAGCCAGGACGCACAACCCCTTATTATGATCAGGTGAGAAACATTTGAATTTAGTTATCTCTCTTAATAGTTTAGTAGATGTAGGCCTACAAGAAAGTTATTATAAATGGCTTATTACAAAGTTTCCAAATAGCCACATCATACAGATTATTTGAAACTAACTTTATTCCTAGAAAGTTCCCTTACACATGTCTTGGTCCAGAAGATTTGTATGAGCATTTGAACATCCCTGTTTTTAACTGTCAGGATGGTCCCGTGGAGCTCCTGCCCTTCCTGTTCCTTGGAAGTGCGGTTCACTCAGCTCACAGAGAGGCCCTGGATGCAGCAGGCATTACAGCTGTGCTCAACGTGTCCTCATCCTGTCCCAACATTTATGAGAATGAGCTCCAGTACCTGCGCCTCACTGTGGAGGACAGTCTGGCAGCTGACATCAGGGCATGTTTCTCCACTGCCATTGCTTTTATAGGTGAGCTCTTCAATCACAGAAAACCCACACTAGGTTTCAGAGGCATCTACACACATATTTAATAAACATCGCAATTGTGTCTTTGTTTTTGCAAACCTGAAAGAGAAAAACATTCAAATAATTTTTCAAAGCTGCTTGTGCTCTAATTCATTATGAAGCTTAGGCTTATGAGCCAAATTTTATAATCTGGTTACAAAATACCTGGATTATGCAGCACAAGTTAGATATATGTTTATCTTAATAGCTGAGTGTTGTAACTTGTGTGTTGTAAGTTGAACTTTGGGCAATGCTGTAGGTAAACAGTGACTGGGTGATCACAGATGTAATGGAGAACATGTTTTCCTGTCTCGCCCCCACAGATTCAGTGAAACAGAATGGCGGTCGCGTATTGGTGCATTGCAAAGCAGGCATCTCACGTTCTGCCACCATATGTCTGGCCTATCTCATGCACACTCAACGTGTTCGGCTCGAGGAGGCCTTTGACTTTGTGAAGCAGCGGCGACACATCATCTCCCCCAACTTAGCATTTATGGGACAGCTGCTGCAGTTCGAGACCGATGTTCTGTGCCAAGGCTGAACATCCAGTAAGACAATCACAGGAGCCCTGCTTATGGCCTGCAGAATCCATTATTTCTGGATTCACAGCATTAAGGAGTTGTGTACAAAAGCATTATCTGTGCTCTTTAATGCTTCAGAGACATGCCAAGAACAAACTGGAAATAATTATAGTCAAAACAAGCTGCAAAACCACAGGTGTTCTGAGCCCAGTCATTTCCCTGACCTTTTGGATAATTGTGTATAGCACTAGGTTAGTTTTTATGTCTGTCTATTGTATTTATGTGTATTTTTTATCTGGTTCTTTGCCTTTCGTGCCTGACCCGTTACAAGGCACTGTGCTATTTTTTATACAGAAACTTTATTTCTTATGATACAAACACTGTGAAGCAGTTTTGGCTGCTCTGTAGAAGTAAATAATGGTTAAAAATAACAGTTTAAATAATAACGTTATGTAATTTTTTTTTTACTAAATGTCTAGCACTTTATATCTCCAAGTGGGTATAATCATTTCTGCTGTTTTTCCAGTCATAAAATATACATTACAAACAAAAACTGTCTTTATTTTTTATCTACTGTTAATATCACAGCAGCAACAACATAACATAACAAGCAGCTGATAGACAATTAGATGTTTTTTACACCATTCATGCCACAGCAGTTAGACATAGGCTAGCATCATGAGACAGATATTAGTGTCATTATTCATTTGTGGCACATATACTCACTGGCCACTTTATTAGGTACACCAATTCTATTATTTTTAAGTGGAAATATCTATATCTATCACCAAATCATATGGCAGCCACTCAATGCATTAAGACATAACACATGTTCAAGACAAACCTGCAAATCTTTATTATTTGCCTTTAGGAGAATTTGTGCTTGAAAATAAGGAATCATTTATAAGCAACTTGTAGGAGCTATTTGTCTATTTTGTTTTTGTTTATTACTGTAGATTTTGTTTATTGGGTTACTTATTGGCTTATTTCTGATTCATGTTTTAGTTTATTCCACGTTGTTTAGAATATTTTCTTATGTTTACTTTTTACTAGAGGATAAATACGCACAGTGCAGGTAGATCAGCATGCACCTGGTGTGGCATATATGCAGTCGAGCAGGAGAGGAAGCAAGTAGGCCTTTGTCGAATTTGCTTGTTGTTTGCCTGCCAAAAATGGTACAAAAAAACAACAACAAAAAAACTGCACTTTTGTAAAGACTTTTGTAATGCGTAAACCACAAACCCATGGTTCATCTTAGTGATTATTTGAGTTATGTAATCTAAGTTAAGTCACGTTTAAGTTTGTTAGTTTTCTTTGACAAATAGTCACTATACAACTTATGAGAAAAAGTCAGTTGTTGCTCAAGGGCAAAAAGTGCTATTTAGTAGTGCCCTCTTGTGGCAGTGTTTCACATCAGCAGGAAGCGTGCTTATTCAAATGTATCCAGCAGGTGGAACCAGCACACTGCCTAAGCTTTTTATGCAGGGATCTTTCATTATCACCGAATATGTATTTGCATGTAACATTTAAACAAACACTAATAATTTATCAGTCTATACATTAATATTATATAGGCCAATGTTTCATTATATACTACAGGATTTTATTATGTATGATACAAACACCTAATAACTCACTATTCATAATCAAAACCTGTGTCACTCACAAGCACTTACAAACATTATATTCAGAGATAATCAAGAAGAAACAGTAGCAATATGTATGTGAAACTGGCCACTGGAGAATTACAGTGTGCTGATATACCAGGCACACAACCATTCATACACAGTCCTGATTACAAATGCAGAAAGGAAAATGACAGTATCAACATCTGAGAGCTCCCTGTAATTGTTTACAGGTTTCACACTCAAGCTGACACATGCTCTTCTTCAGTGGTATTTCTGTATAGAGTGACTCACACAATGCAGTCCCTTGTCTCATAAGTTCCGATGGGATCACAAGATATCTCTAAGGGGCACAATAATATGAAGAAATGGGAAAATGGGAAATGGGAAATGGAAAAAAAAAAAAAAATCTGCTTTTTTGCTTTTTTCTCCCTTCATGTTATTGCTGTTGACTTGGCAATTATTACTGGCGACTTGTGATCTCTCTTGGACATGGGCCCCTGACCTTGAATAACTTGTTATTGTCTAAAAGCAAAATAGTGTTTTTGAATGAAATAATTCAAATGAAATTTTCTCTGACTATTGATAAAATGATGAATTGATGTTACATGACCAAAAACAGATGACCAGTATGGTTTAAAGGTAGACAGTTTGGAGTAGCAGCATTTGTCTCTGAATTTTACTCAGTTAGAAATTTTTATGCAACTTTGGCACTTTTGGGCTTTGAAATACATTAATTTAAGGTAGTGGGTCATGCAGGTAAAACAGAAAGCAAGCTATTATACCTACTACCTGCTTGGTCCCACTAGGAATCACAAAGGGCTGGAAACCATGGGCCTAAGACAGGGTATAATGGACAATGGCCAGTTAGAGACCTACACTGACAGATTACTGTTTACTCAGCATTTGTTCAGGGGCAATTTAAATTTTACCAGCTGATAATGCAAGGCTGTACCCAGAGAGAACCTACAGTGGCATGGGGAGGACATCCAGATTTCACACAGCGATTGTTGGCGTTCGGGCCAGGAAGCAAACTCACAACCTCTTTATTGTAAGACATAAGAATGCATATGTTCTAATTTCACAACAAGCACACTTTACTGGCTATGGGCACGTGTGTGTGTGTGTGTGTGTGTGTGTGTGTGTGTGTGTGAAATAAAGTACTTTTTTTTTTTTTTTCTCAGAAAAGGGACATCTGTAGCTGATTCATTCTGATGCCCTTTTCAGACTTTGGCAATCCACTTAAACATAATAATGCATGATCCACATCGGGAGAGTTATTCTGCACACGTTGGTACACCACATGCTCTTACACAACATCACTTCATGAGAGGTGCTTTGTGCAGAGAGCATCACACTATGTACTGCTCTTTTTCAATAACCTTGCCAATAGTGACACACCCAACTCCCATAATGCATTTCTAGCATGTCACAGTTCAGCTTTGGAAAACACATACAATTAATTGGAGTGCACCCTCTAAAGCTATTGTTCTCTTTTCTTTATGTTTAGAACATGTGAAGCAAATATGTATTATTGGTTGTGGAAGCTGGAGGTTGTACAATAATTGAGCAGGCCTAACAGTTGTAATTCCATGGGTGGCTAGTTGGGCTGCTCTCTCATTAATGCAGCAACGTGTGGGAGACGCACTACAAAAAAACAAGCAAACAGAACCTCCAACCCACTCACCATTCATAACACGCCATATATGTGTAGGCTGGTAAATTTCAAAACAACTCAGGACGTCCTCTGCTGCTGTTTAATTTATGCTGTGCAAAAAGCGAGAGTGACACTGGTTCCACTTGTTAAATAAAACAATGAGCCACTTGATCTCTGGTATAATCAACAAAATCCCCAGGATGTGTGCAGCAGTTTGGGGAAAAGGTGTCTTGCATAATGCAGGGAAACAGGGGTCAAAGGATGATGCAAATGCATGAGCAGGAAGCAAAAGCTATACATGGTGAAATAATTCAGGTTTAACAAATAATATGTAGGTATAAGAAGTCAAAATTAAGCCTAAAAAGGTGAATAATGTATGTGAATGTGGGCAGCCTTTATATGGTCTCAGTAATAGACCTTCTCACCTTTAAATTGGTCTAAATAAAAGCAACACATCTATAGATTTTTCTAAATGAGAGCCAGTTGGAGGCACTCCTGCTTATGTTTCTGATTCAGTTTCATGCTGCAGCTGTTGTGTCAACTATATGATAGTGCAAAATGTGTTGCCCAGGACCAGTGTTCCATTGAGCCCTTTAAATTGTTTTTAACAATGTTAACAACATATTCCACTGTGATGCGCAGTGGATCTAAATTTATGGCTCATCCATTTGTTACATCTTTTGGAATAGACTAAAAGATGGTATGGATACAAATCGTGAACAATAGTTTGTTTGTGCCTGCTCCCAGCAAACAGTGGTCGATTTGGATCTCCTGATCTGGACTTGCACTGACTCTTATCCAGTGGTTGTTGGCCCCTCCAGCTGTGTCTTGCAGTGAAATAAGTTGTCTGCCCATGCTTCTGGGAATAGATGCTAGAAATGCTTGTATTGACATTTCATCATTCTGCGTGCAGTGTATAATTTTGTGAGCTGAGTGTAGCATTTCTTAATCTCTCTCTGTACATGTGGCAGTTCGCTGTAAGATTCAGCGCGCTTTTCCCGGATGAGTTTCAGGTGAGGACAGGTCGGTAGTGCTTAGTGCTGCCTATAAAAACACCTGGCTTAAGATGCAGTTAACAAGAGACGTGTGTAACCTAGTGGCATTCATCAGCTGTATAAAAAGATGACTATGATGATGGAGCAAAAGCTTGGAAAAAAAAAAAAAAAAAAAAAAAACAGATGGCTTTTAGGCTGCTGTGCAACTCTAGCCGGACCTATGAGCGCCCCGCAGCGTAAAATGGCCAAGGCGAAACCACCCAACAAGCCGTGCCTAATAGAAACGCTTTATAACAGCCTCCTGGGCACTGACTTAGAGATATGGAAGAGGGGAGGATAGGAGGCAATACAGATAGAAAGAAAAGAAAGCATCCCGTGACGCTCACAGCTTCAGAGTGACATCAGCAAGGCTAAAAGACGCGCAGGAGGGAGCACAGAGCGCGGAGGCAGGCGCGCATTGCTTTTTATCCCGTGGTCCTGTTCACAAGTAGAGATGCTGCTGCGCTTCACAAATGGCTTCCTGCCAACTTGTGAGCAGCAAGAGGAGCCAGGGTGCGCGCCACACGACCAGAGACGCGCTGTGAAGCTGCTCTGCAGGATTTACTCACTTCTCCGCACCACCAAAGGCTGATTGGCTCCGAGCGCAGGACGCAGCGCGCCAGCTTAACTTTGACTCGCGTTGGCTTGACTGGACGCGCCTGTCCCACTCTGTCAACTAAAAGATCTGCTATTGTAAATGATATCCGTTCGTTGCTCGGCGATGTGACTTTTTAGATATAGCTTACCATTCAATAAGGACATGTGCGTCAATGGCAGATCAAAAAGTCTTTTTTTTTTTTTTTTGTCTTTGAAGCCCAAATTACATTTACAAAATTAAAACTCCCACTTGTTTTTAATCCATTTTGTGCCATCAAGAAGTTTTTCTGCCAAAGCTTTTTTTAAGCTTCACTTATTTTTTTGAAAGAATTGTGAGGCGAGGTTCTTATTAATTGAAAAGCTCTGACCCGTGGCTTGACGCACTGCCTCGGACGGTTGTGGTGTGCTTACAATGGACTTGGGAGAGCTGCCTTGGAGGATGCACGGAAGCTAATATTGGGAAAAACAAAGACATTAAATAACAACTAAGGTAAATATATGCTACCAAATGCTCTTTCATTTGGTCCACTATATTTATCAACAACTAATCGAAAATCAGTCAAGTAGGCTATACACTTTTTATTCGTGTTCACTAACAGACTATTACAGTTGTATGTACAATCGTCCTATTTTGTGGTGTGATTTATTTACTTTTTTTTATTATTATTATTAACAAAACGAATAATATATAATAACCACGCCTGTTTATGGTCAGGGGGGCATTAGTAATATCATATATGATCATACATAAAATGCAGTGAAAGCCTTAAAACCTTTGTTAATATTTAGAACACATGAACACATTACCACATTTAATGATGTGCATTACTAAACTTTATTTGAGGAGTTGCACCTAACACTGACTATTCTATGTCTTTGTAGAATGGGTTAATGCGTGTGGCTATGGAAATAATGGAGCTATAACTACTACCTGTGGCATATGTTTAAAGCATTTTTATTATTTCTAACCAAAGCTCCTTTTTTTGTGATACTCTCACAGCTTATACACACAGCATGGCATTGACGGTGGACAGCGCATGCTCAGTGGAGCTTACTGGCTGGAACAGCAGCACAAGCAGTGGGGTCCCTTCGGCCCCATGTAACAAGAGCATGCTAAATTCGCCACAGTACTCCCCTGAGGCCACAGCTGCCTTTGCCACTGCCATCACACTGATGGTGGTCTTCACTATAGTGGGCAATGTCATGGTCATCATAGCTGTGCTGACCAGTCGATCACTGCGGGGGCCGCAGAACCTGTTTCTGGTGTCCCTGGCTGCAGCTGACATTTTAGTGGCCACACTCATCATTCCCTTCTCACTGGCCAACGAGCTGCTGGGCTACTGGTACTTCAAGTCTCTTTGGTGTGAAATCTACCTGGCATTAGATGTGCTCTTCTGCACCTCTTCTATTGTCCATCTGTGTGCCATTTCTCTCGACCGCTACCTGTCCATCTCTAGAGTGACGTATGGGCGCCAGAGGACTCCCAGACGCATCAAAGCTGCGATTGTGGTGGTGTGGCTCATTTCGGCTGTCATCTCCTTTCCCCCATTGCTCTCTCTGAACAAAAGTGAGAAAAAGGCAGAGGGCATGGATATGGGTCCTCAGTGCCGACTCAATGATGAGCGCTGGTACATCCTCTATTCCACCATTGGCTCCTTCTTTGCCCCATGCCTCATCATGATCCTAGTGTACATCAGAATCTACCAGATTGCCAAGCAGAGGACACGCTGCCCCCCTGGGGAGCCAAGGAAGGATGGAGTGGGCAGTGCCACCCCCAGCCAAACTCCTCGACATGTGCAGGCCAATGGCAAAGAAGATGAAGAGAGCACACCTCCTTCCACCAACAAAACCTCAAACCCCAGGCCCCCTACCCTGGCCATCACTCCCTCTCCCTCTCAGGAGTCTGAACTCTCCCACAATCCCACTTCCAACAACCTCCTGCAGCCTCCATCCCGAGCCCTGACCCCTGACAGCTCCCCTCATGGGCCCTCCTCTCCATCCTCTGAAACCCCCAACAAATCCAAAGAGGCTGAGAAGAAAAACAAGCAGAAGGGCAAGAAAACAGACAATAACAATGGCGACAGCTCAAGCACCGAGAGTGACGCAGAGCACAGCCATGGAGGCAGAGGCAGCACTAGCATGCCTGGCTCACCTGCAGGGGGGGTCCACTCCCCCGGCTCCGTCAAGAGGTACAAAGATATGATCGCCACTTCAAAGGGGGCTCGTCTGGTGCCAGGGAGAAAGTCCAAGTCAGATAACAACCCCGGGGCAGCGAGGCGTAAGGCCATGATCAACAGAGAGAAGCGGTTCACCTTTGTCCTGGCTGTGGTCATTGGTGTGTTTGTAGTGTGTTGGTTCCCCTTCTTCTTCTCCTACTCACTACAGGCTGTGTGCCCAAAGACCTGTGTTATCCCTGACCCACTCTTTACCTTTTTTTTCTGGATTGGTTACTGCAACTCGTCACTCAACCCTGTCATCTACACCATCTTTAACAAAGACTTCCGAAAGGCCTTCAAAAAGATTCTGTGCAGAAACACCAAGGGCACTTTCTTTTAACATACACACCAGCTTCAGAAAACTTAGCGTGACAACTTTTGAGGCATGAGAAAAACAACAGTGCCTGATAAAAGGCAGTTTAAAAAAAATATCCAAATCCCAACAGTGAACCTCAGAGCCTCCTTTTCCAGCCGTGGTGTTGTGAGGACCGCTTGCATGGGCTGTGAAATTCCAGCTTGCATTTGATAAACACATCCATCTTTGTGAGGTGTGAGGTGACAGCAGGACAAAGAACAGAGGCAGACTGTGCCAACACTAGATAGATTAGCTACAACATTTTGAATGCAAAGTTTCAATGAATATAGACTCCAGCTGCAAAGAAATAATCACTGCATAGGAAACGGGTTTTGAATGGCATGGGGAAAGTTCAGATGGGATGAGTATTTAGACCATAACATATAAATGGCTCATACTGATGATTCTGTTTGTTGAAGTTTAAAGCTGGTAGATAGAGAAATGACCTGAGAGTCTCTTCAGCCTAGGGCCTTGTATTTATCAGTACAAAGCACAAGAAGCGCACAAGGTTAGTGATGATTTCTTACGTCGGCAGTCTTAATTTGTCCAACCCGGGGGCAAACATGTGCTTCTCGGTTTTTATCTGAAAGTGCAACAAGTGGAGATTGTTGATTATAAAATTACCATTGGTGCACAAATGCAGACGTGTTTGAAAACCTATATGTAAGACACCTTTCTGTATTGTGGTTACAAACTGTCACTCAGGTTGCTTTCAGTGACACTGCCTTTTGAGTTCAGGAAATGCTTAAGACAGTAGTGCTTAGGATGGGATGATAAAAGTCATCATTCTGTGTTACTGAGGTGTGTAATCTTCAACACAGCATTATTATACTGGACAAATCACGCTTTAAACCAGAGGTGGAAGAAGTACC
This sequence comes from Bostrychus sinensis, assembly GCA_020698575.1. Lineage (NCBI taxonomy): Eukaryota > Metazoa > Chordata > Actinopteri > Gobiiformes > Eleotridae > Bostrychus > Bostrychus sinensis. Next base: position 19,300,265 of record CM036249.1, on the reverse strand, counting down.
CAAAATCTGTATTCAAGTAAAAGCACTGTTTCTACAACAAAAGGAACTTTAGTAGAAGCAAAGGTACTTAACAAAGTTATGAGTTTAGTAAAAGCTAAAAAAAAATAGTGTTCTAGTGTAGTAGACAGTACTTTTGAAAATATACTTTTTTGTAATTGTAACAATTTTTCTTCTTTTTCTTCAGTTCCCTGAGCCAGGGTCAAACCTTGAACCCTCTACGTCAGGCATGCTTGTTACTTTGCCACTGAGATAAAAAAAAAAAAAACTTTTGATAATTAAAAGGTTTTTGAGTAAAACCATTTATTTCATCTAAAGTGTATATACATAAAAGTATGTTCTAAAAATGCACTGTTTTTCTTCTTTAAAAAAAACACAAAGTACTTGCGTAAAAGTGTGTAGTTACATTTCCACCTCTGTTTTAAACTGGTTAAAATTTAACTTGATATGCATCTAATGAAGAAGTCTGTCAAAACTAGAGCCAGATGAAAAAATCAAAAACACAGAGAAGCACTTACAAATGTCACCTATTTGTGTGATTCCACTTTTTGCCAACACCTCTGGCTCAGCTCTCTCATTGGACGTCTCTACACAGCACTCTGGATTTTTTTTCCTGGGAGGCAAGAGAATGAATAGTGCATTTATTTTTCCTCACCAACAGACTCAGAAAAAATGTGTGAACAGAACACAGTCTTATGTTGACTCAATGGGGCAAGGGCTGTCAGCAGCAACACTTCAATTTACTAATTGTGCTGACCTGTGTGTGCGTGTGCGTGTGCATGTGCGTGTGCGTGTGGGTGTGCGTGTGTGTGTGTGTGTGAGAGAGAGAGAGAGAGAGAGAGAGAGAGAGAGAGAGATTGTGTGGCATGTATATATACCAGTGTTTTCTTAAAGAAGAGCTGCGGCCTTCTCGTACAGATCTATAATATCATAATCAATAAACACCGGGTTTCTTTGTGCATGTGATTGTAAATCTCAATGGCAAGATTGTATGAAGTATGCAATACAGTGAAGAAAGTCTTATGGAGTCCGAGTGATCACCCTCAAGGGACCAAAGAGCCTTAGACACCTGCCTGACTCAGACATTGGGCTCTATGTTCTATTTAAGCTATTTATTGGAGGCCGGTACACGACAACTGTTTTATTTATTTCAAATGATTTGTAATTTATGTCTGTATTTATTGAGCATTTAATCGTCATCAAAGTGGTCAAACAGCCGCAACACCCAACAGTTTTGTACATTGTATAAGACCTTACAGGACAGTACTGTGCAAAAGTCTTAGACATGTTTTAAAGAATGCTCTGAAGAAAGAAACCAGACTAAGCTAACAGTATTTTTCACACCTGATTAAATCTTTTGCCCAACACTGTATATTCAGTACAGTATGTCTTTCTTTGAGAGCCATGAATTGTGTGAGAATGTATTTATGTAAAAAAAAATAGTATGGACTTTGTGCATAATGCAAAACAATGCAACATTCACTAGTACTGAGTTATCTAGAAAATGTTCAATCCTATTCACAAGGATGTACTCATGGATGCATAATTTATCCAACAGACTGCAGCTGGAAAGGGTCTTCTCCCTCCCCTCACTTCTGTTGTCAAAGTTTCTTTGAAGATGCAGTTAAAACATGAAGATGTCAATATGAGCCATAGCAGTGGATGATTTGCAGGCTTTATGCAGCTCATTACGGCTACAGTCTACGCCACAAAGAGACCTTATCTGACTGAAAACCTTTGATTCAAGGAGTCAGATCTTTTCATACGCACATATCTCTCCCTCAGTTATGGCAACAGCATTATCAAAATAAGAGGTCATGGATTCCCAACTTCTTCAGTCCATAAGAGTTATATTATCAGTCAACCTCTGCCATAGCTTGTTGTAGTGTGTTTGTTTTTGTAGTAATCTGCCTGGATCACAATCTGGCATCTGGGATTTACAGTGTGTTTTGCGTCTGTCTTCAAACCCTCTCCCATTTGGAAATAAAGACACGTTTAAATACTTGGGTTATGTCCTGTTTGCTGTGCACACCCAAAACATAAAGGCAAGAGCATTTTAAAGACCATTTCATTGACTATTCATAGCCACATGGTTTGCGCCATGTGTCTGACAAACATTGTTCAAAAAAGCTTTCTGTGGTTTGCTTAACTCTGCAATAGACACAGTTACTGCATAAGAATGTTAAAATAATTTAGTATTTCATTTAATTCACTATAGTGCATTTTGAAAGGCCTAAAAGAAGGCATGGATATTGTTCTATATTCCTAGATTCAACTTATAACAAACACCACATACACAGATCAGCCATAACATTATGACCACTGACAGGTGACATGAACAAAATATATACTAAAGATTATTGCTTCATCTTCTACTGTCTGTGGGTGGGATATACTAGGCAGCATGTGAACATTTTGTCCTCAAAGTTGATGTGTTGAAATGAGTTTGAGTCTAACAAGGGCCAGATTGTGATGGCTAGACGACTGGATCAAACCATCTTCAAATCTGCAGCTCTTGTGGGCTGTTCACAATCTGCAGGGATCTCTATCAAAAGTGGTTCAACGATGAAACAGGGTTGAATCTGCAACAGATGATGCACATGGGCAGTGAAGGCTGGCCCGTGTGGGTTGATCCAACAGACGAGCTACTGTAATTCAAATTGCTGTAGAAGTTAATGCTGGTTCTGATAGAATCAGAATACACAATGCATCGCAGTTTGTTGTGTAAGGGGTTGCGTATTAGGCAAGTAGTCATAACGCATAAACTTATGGTTACCATAGGCAGGTAGGCATAATGTGACATATGTCTGATCAGTGTGTCTCTCATGAAACATTTTTGTGTAGTCCAAATTTTTATTCATTTAACTTTACTTATGAAGCAGAGAATAAGTAAGTATTGTAAGTATTTAAAAAATCAAGTACAGCTTTTTCAAATTTAATCCATAAATTAGTATAGCTACATACTGTAATCAATCTAATCTGATAGTGTGTTTTTATTACCATATTATGGCCCTAAAAGGATATCCCAGACCACTTCAAACTGCCCTGAATGACAACATAACATTAGGAAACAGTCCATAACTGTTGGGCTGAGGGCAGTCGCTGGAGATGTCACTGGAGAATCTTGTGTTACTGTGGGAAATAAGAAGTTGGCCATTTCAGGGGCACCTTAAAGCTGCCTTCTGCCAGAGAACAGCCCTCTTCATAAGGAACTGCAATGACATGTGTTGCCAAATATCTCATATGTGCACACACATATTCTAACATGCTGTCCTTCATAGAGTGTCGCATATGCATTCAAGTCATGAAACGTGTTGAGATGCAGCCACACACTGCAGTGTTGTCAGCTTGTTATATTTGAGGGCATCGGCTCTGTGGTGAATTGTAATTGATTTATGCCCAGGGGAACTTGGGGGAGGTTTTTGTTTGTTTGTTTGTTTGTTTGTTTTGTTTTCTATCAGTGCTCATTGGAAGCCCCTCTTTTCTGTTTGTTGTCCATACTTCCATACTTATCTCCAGATCTTTACCTGCAGTGTCCATCCTAGGGCTTCTCTGCCTTTACATCCCTTGGGTGTCAATTCCATATTCATGTTGTGAGTGGTGACGATGAACTAGGAGCTCAGAGACTGTTTACAGTGAGGTCTATTCACACAGAAACACTGTCCCTAAGCTGTTCCTCCTTACTCTGCTAGAATATAAAGCAGGCCACTGGCTGTGAACCGTCCAGTGGTAAGACAAGAGTCCAACTAACAGGCCACACAACACTCTCATTAGTTTCTCTTTCAAACTACAATGTAGCCTCAAGAACGTAAAAAGGCCCCCACTAGCAGTTTTGAAAGTAAAGAAAACCCCCTCATCCATACCGTACAGCCTCACATTCAGTTGAAACTTTAAACTCGTGATGGATATAGCATTGCCTCGTATGAATATGTATGTGTTTGGAGGGCATTCCAGCACTGAGCATTTTCCATTTCCAATCTCCTCCATGTTATAACACCAGCTAGATTTCTTCACTCAGTAATTTGCCTGTTGAAGCAGAATGAAAAATGAGTCACAAAGCATGGAGACTAACTCTCTATCTAAGGTGGGAACATTAAAATGCACTTTGAGAGATCGATGTTAAAAATGTAATCTTTAGGCGGGCAGGGGCAGCTGGACTGTTGAGTGCACTTATGTTAATTCAGATTTGCATTGATTGATCAATTAAAGTTGCAGAGCTTTTGGGCATGTGTTAAGGTTAATGAAGGAAAGATCTCTGAGGGAAATGCTTGTTAAGTGTGAAATCATTTTAAGATTCTAAAATAATTAAAATTGCAAGCAGTGGTAAAGGGACCTTGCACTCGTCGTGACTGTGGAAGGGCACACTTCACTAAACCCTGGCTGGTTTCGTTATAAAGTGACCTTGGTTGAGCCCTGGTATAATTTGTTCTACCATAAGCTTGGTTTAGTTCCAATATAAGACTCCTGTATGCCTGGTTTAGTTCTACTGTGTCATTACCCATCTCTCTCCCTGATTTTTGTGTTTGACAACTGTCTTTGTCAAACTGGCGAGCAAGACACAAAACTACAATGATTTTAATAATCTGTAATATGCATAGGCTCTGATGGTGCCCTTTTCTTTACAATTCAATACACACTTTTTTAATGAATTTGTCATATTATAATGTTTAGTCAATATTTTTCATTTACATCTCTAACATAGAACATCCGTTACACTTGACAGGTCATACAATGGGAATAAGGCAGGGTTATTCTGCTATATTTTCCAATGGGACAAATTGTTGGAAGGCTATTGGCCCTTGGGCCGGTCATTTCCCTGTAGTGCTGTGCTAGTGCTGTAAAGTGTCGCCATGTGAACAGTTTAATGGCTATTAAATTCTTTACTTATTATTTCTGTGTAGATGGGCCGAGGGTCAGTCCAGTTTGACGGATGGGCCGCCTGTTGAAAAGCCTTGACACTGTTCTTACACTGCTGATTCCAAATTGTATAGAATAATTGTATAAAAAAATACCCCCTAACTCCTGCTCCTACCTCCTTTTCCTTAATCTGTGAGAGCTATGTCATGAGGTCAACCCTAAGAACATAAGAGGTTCCTTAAGAAGATGCGTGCTTCAGCTGCATTTGGAGGAGATGATTGCCTTAACCTAGCAGCGGAAACAGCACAGGCCTACAGCTCCCAGGAAATGGACTACAACAAGTGCTACTCCTCCAGAGTGCTCTTTTCTGCTCTTCTTTTAATCATAATAATTCTCAGAAATAATCTGAGTGACTCCAAAGAAGTCAAACTACTGCTCTGTTGAGTGAAGAGCTCTACACAAAACACAACAGACTTTAGAACTGAGTCACACACAAGTAAATCCCAACACAGGACAAACTTACATTTAAATCACAAGTTAAAAAAGTAATGAATAAAATTAAATTTAATCTTGCAACATTTAGACAAATTCAAAATAAACTAACAACTGAAACCGCAAAGATCTACCTTAGTGCCATGATTCTTTCTCACATTCACTATTGTCTGACAAGTTGGACACAAACCAGTAAAACAACACTACAATCAATTGAAAGACTTCATAAACAAACTCTTAAAACATTTGATAAAAAAAACAAACTCTTTCACCATTGTCATATTCTTTCAAAATAAATTTTTTTTCAGTTGGGAGAATTAAATTCTATGACATTGTGCTAGTGTATAAAATACGTCATGGTGTGGCTCCATTCCCCTGCAAGAATACATCCATCTCAGAAATAGTGTAGGCACATGAGCTCAGAGCAGAGGAGACTGAGATGTCCCTTTCAGGAAAAGTAGTTTTGGGCAGTCGGGCTTCTCTGTCAGAGCAGCACACTCTGGAACACTGTTCCTACCGAATTTAGAAACATCACATCATTAAAATGTTCTCTAAATCAGTAAAACTCTGGCTCCTGGACAATCAAACTTGTGCTCACATTTTTAACACTTAGTGTTTTATTAATATATTAATGTTGTGTCTTCTGTATATTATACATTTTCATTATTTTCCATTGTCTCTGTGCTAAGTTTATGTGCAAGTCTCTGTCTGTGTCATTGTTTTTTGTGTAACGTGTTCTGCTGTAGTGTTAATTGTGCTTATTGCATGATGCTTTTACTAATCCATGTTGCTAATGTGTGTGGCTATTTTAACATGTTTCATGTACTGTTGTGTGTCCTGTCAATGCCTTGTAACATCAACCTGCCATGGGACAGCAGATGAAAATTAGCCGGTATGGCTAAATCTGGCATATTTACAGGATTCATTTTAATGCGGTCATGTTAATAAATATGCATTGTTCCATTTCAAAAATAAATAAATAAATAAATAAAATAAACAGCAGCACATCTCCAGCCCTCAGTCCAAAGAAATGCTTTTAACAGAAATTCCATCAAATCCTGGTCCTTATGTTTATCAGCAGTATTAACGGCTCCTTTTGTTCTTTGAGTGAACACTGCTGATTTATGCTAATTAGCCATGTGGTTTCTTTCTCTAAAATGTAAACATGCACAAAGCACCCAGTTCATAGCGTCCCACAATAATCAGTGTTTCTCAAACATTAGACATTGTGGTGGCTCTAAAGTGTTCTCTTTTATAAAGTGGGGTTTATACAGATAATTTAATGGAATAAAGTTTGACCACAGGTGAGCCTTTTTAACACTTTGACCTTTTCTCCACAGTTTTTTTTTTTTTTTTTTTTTTGTGTTTTGTTTACTGATTTAGTTTTGCTTTTGGGGTTTTGGTGTATTTCTGTTTTGCCTTTTTTCTTTTCCTTTAGCTTTGTTGTATGTTTCTTGAGTTTTGATAAATATAACTGAAACATTATTTAATCTACCCTAGCTAAGGGTTAAGTAGTTTGTTTATTGGTACTGCTTTATACAGCTGATTAACCAACTTGGTCTGCTCACGTTTAATCTTTTTGGTCTTTTGTTTCAGAGACGCTGGTAGTCGGGCTAGGCCCGGGGTATGCAAACTTCTGGATCCAAAGAGCCAATTAGGAACCAAAAATACCAAAAGTCAAAAGTCACATTCATGCGCTCATGCACACTGTAAGAGCTAGGATTACATTCAGTAACTGTTTCTTGGTGCTGTTTAATTATTCCTTTCCATCTTTTATTCCTTTATTGACTTGACATTATTAGATTTCAGATGCCCCAGGAGCCACAAGAACAGGGCTAAAGAGCCACATCCGGCTCTAAAACCATTAGGTTGCAAGTATCTTGGTTAGTTTGCACTACTGATTCACCACAACGTCCACCGAGGTGAGGGTAGCACCCCTGCTCACCAAAGATGGCTCCAGCTAGCTTTTAGTTAAACCTTAATTATTGCATTTTTAGCATTTTAACTTGGGTCTACTTTAATATGGTTGATTTTGACAAACTTTTACCTATTGCTTGTAATAAAATGACTTAATCAGAGACTGTGTCTTGCCCTTTTTTCAGTCCATCCTAAAGACTTCATTTTATAACAAATGTCAATAAAAATATATTTTTTTTAATTCAAAATCATGTCTATGCCTTCTCAGATGCAGAATTTTACTATATTTATAAAAATATCCCCTCGCCCTCCGCAGGCGGTCTCATCCATCCAAGCTCGGGTCCTGGGAGCTTGAGGGTTCTACGCAGTATCTTTGCTGTTCCTAGGACTGCGCTCTTCTGGACTGAGATGTCTGATGTTTTTCCTGGGATCTGCTGTAGCCACTCTTCCAGTTTGGGGATTACTGCTCCGAGTGCTCCGATGACCACAGTTACCACTGTTGCCTTCACTTTCCAGGCCAGCTCATGTTCTTCTTGCATTGGTACTTCTCTAGTTTCTCGTGTTCCTTTTTCCTGATGTTGCAATCGCTTGGTTTTGCGATGTCAACCAGAACAGCTTTCCTCTGCTGTTTGTTCATCACCACAATGTCCGCTTGGTTCCCCATTACCATTTTGTCTGTCTGGATCTGGAAGTCCCACAGGATCTTAGCTCGGTCGTTCTCTATCACCTTTGGAGGTGTTTCCCACCTTGACCTTGGGACTTCCAGACTGTTTTTTTTTTTTTTTGGACAAGAAATGACACAGGCTTCTCCCAAAAGATAATAAGACAATGTACAAGAAGTATCACTGAGGAAAAAAAAAAATATTTCCCAACTTTTATTTACATTTGAACAAAAAGTGGCATGTCCAAAATTATTCATACCCTTTGCAAACAGTCACAGTCTACGGGAAAATCCAAAGTTCTATACCATTCCAAATAGTCCATGCTCTTCTAAACCATCCTAATTAACCTAATTCATTGGAAATAGCTGTTTCAAAGGAGCTGTTTGAGGACCTGCGGCTGCGCATTGTGGCTGCTCACAAGTCAGGAAAGGGCTATAAGACCATATCAAAATATTTTGAGGATCCAGGGGCTACAGTGCAAAGTATTATTAAAACAAATACAAGACGTTCTGCACTGCGACTGTTTTTTATTAATCGCATGCATTAACGCGTTAACGTTGACAGCCCTAATATATATATATATATATATTGCTACCTTATCAGTAAGCACCGCCACAGTGTAGACACAATGTCAGAATACTCAAAAAATATAAGATAATCTTAAAGGTAAGAACAAATGTTGTGTTATGTTGTGTTAATCTAATTGCACTAGAGGAACAAAGCAGTCTTTGTTTTGATTAATGCTAGAGTCTCACTGACATTTGTTATTTACAACCACGGTAGAAAAAGTAGGCAATAAAAGGATGCATACATAAAACTGGTGAAGTACAGAAATTGTAACAACTGTAACATTTGCCCATACTACAACAAATCCATTACACGACATACAATAAAGAGCTGTTACAGATATATTTTAAAGAACATTGCATCAAAATAGTGTGACAATGGAAAGCATTGGTGTATTTTTTATGAATTACTAGGCACTGTGAATTACAATTAAATGTCTTTTTCAGCTGATGCTGTAAAGATTTTGTACAGCCTCTTTATTCAATTAGGAATATGGCTGCATTCCCTGCGGACACAATTACTCCCATGTTTTTATGGCCCTAAATCCTTTTGCTTTATGGTGCCTCATAGTGTTGGTAGACTCGAGAACAGAGGCAATTTTGTCACATTATTATCATGAGCAGCAGCCGGGGTGGCAGTATCTGCATTATCATTCCTGGAAAAACCAAGGTGTTCAGAAGCACTTCATCTGAAAGCATAAAATCTCCAGAGGATGTCTTTGGTGGAGCAACATATAATGAGTAATGACATGGTTTGCTGTGTTGTGTGAGAATTGCAAGAAATGTTGCCAAATATGAAGGAGGCAGAGAGAAAGACGCTTGAGTCTTTATTTAGACAGGCCATCATGGAAAGGTCACAAAGTACTTTTTGATAAAATAACACACGTACAAGGACTCACACTCGCCACACACAAGTGAGAGAACATGCACACAGCAAATCAAACACACACTAAGAGAAACAATCTGCCTAAAATAGAAGATGCTGATAGACAGAACAGACCACTACACAAACAAATACACAGCAGCACATAATTTACATGGCATATAGTGTTATATGGGCAGAGGACAATCTCACTCATACCAGTTTTCATGTGGGTCTAAATTGTTTAGTCTCATTGAGCTATAAGAACACTTTATCAGATATAATGAATTAGATAGGATTGGCCTTTCTATTAAATGTCCAGACGGGATGAGCCTGGGTCTGATTAAACAACAACATGAGCAAAAGAACAAAAAATACTATAGGATGCTTGTTAATACACAGTATAACCATGGTGTCTGTGTCCACTTTTGGCAGAGTACAGAGTACAGGATGTGCTGTTTATATGTGAAAGTGTCATGTCCCTTCCTTGGTACTGAAGTACTTTTGTAGTTTCCTCACAAATCTGTAAAAATAAGCAGTCTTTTAATTAATTTAATTTGAGGAGCTATGGGCCCCATCCAAGCTATTCAGAGTTTCGTTGAAGTGTCCACTCTGTTAGGCTTTACGAAAGATTTTAAAAGGTGTATACGCTGTTGAAATAACACAACAATAGTGGTCTAAAATAAGTTCATAAGAGGGAAATGCAATAAAAGAAAAGTGTTTTTCTCTAACACATAACAACTTAATCTGAGTTTGTCAACATAAGAAAATGATGTGTAACTTGTCATGGAGCCTACTTTTAAACAGTATTATCAAGCTATAAGAACACATTATATTTACATATGTAATAAGTTATATAGGGCGTGAGGAACGGGAAAAAAGGACCCAAATGCAGGACTGTGGCGGTGAAAATTTAATGAAAGATGAAAACCAAACAGGGGAAAATCTCTCACTCTCTCTCTCACACAAACACACACGCACACACTTAAACACGCACACACACGCATGCACAGACACGCATGCACACACACACACACAAAACAAAACAGGGGAGAAACAAAATGCTAAAATAATCCAAATGCAAAGATACAAAGAAAACAAGAAATTACAAAGTGGAAAAATACATAATGAAAGGGCAGACCAAAAAGCAAAAACTTACGATAAACAGAACAGGACAGGGCACTATTAACACAGCCTCCCAAGGGATGGCTCCCAGACGTCCCACAAGAAACAAGACAAACCCAGGAGGGTGGAGGGGGTCTGGAGATGGTCAAAGCCAAAATGAGAGTGTCCAGGGGCTAAACAAAACAAGAGTGCCCAGGGGCAAAACAAGACCCCAGAGAAAGGTCAGGGAGCTCCAGTGGTAACATGGGCCATAGCGGAAGGTCAGGAGGCTCCAGCAGAGGCGTGGGCCCCCGCAAGAGGTCAGGAAGCTCTGACGGCAGTGTGGACCCCGGAGAGAGGTCAGGAGGTTCCGCTCGCAACCCCGGAGGAAGGTCAGAAAGCTCCAGGTGGCAGCAGCGTCTTCAGAGGAAGGTCAGGAAGCTCCGGCAGCGACCACGGAGGAAAGTCAAGAAGGTTGGGACACTCCGGTGGCGGCTCCAGACAAGGTTTTGGAGGGTTATGAAGCTCTGGTGGCGGTGTCTTCAGCGGCCCCAGACAAGGAACAGGAATTGGCAGCAGCTTCTGCTGCAGCCCCAGTTGAAGGACAGGAACTAGTGGCCCAAGTTGAGGTACAGGAACAGGCTGTGAGGAATTCATTGTCCGGCAGAGGTTCCAGAACAGGAACGGGATCAGGCAGAGACCACCCCGGATGAAGATCAATGTCCAGCGCAGGTTCCAGGTCTGGTACAGGTGAAGGTCATTACAGATGGAAATCAGTGTCCAGCAGAGGTCTCAGGAGTGGAACAGGAACAGGTGGTGACCACTCCAGACGGAGATCAGTGTCCGGTGCAGGACTCAAGACGAGAACAGGATCAGTGTCCTGCTGAGGCCTCAGGGCAGGAACTGGCAAAGACCACCCGGGGCGGAGATCAGTGTCCGGCGGAGGCCTTGAGACAGGACTGGGATCAGGCGTTGACCACCCTGGACGGAGATCAGTGTACAGCGGAAGCCCCAGGTTAGGAACAGGCACAGACCACCCTGGACAGAGATCAGTGTCCGATGGGGGCTCCATGTCAGGAACAGGTGACGACTATCCCGGACGGGGATCAATGTCCAGCGGAGGCACTGGATCAGGAACAGCCTGAGACCACCCGGATGGAGAGCAGTATCTGGTGGAGGTTCCAGGTGCAGGAACGGGAACAGGGTTTGTCAATAATCATCTGGCAAAAATCAGGTGGAGGAAGGTCTAGGTCCGGTGCAAGCCACTCCGGTGGAGAAGCAGGAACTGGATCTAGAACCAGGGCGGCGCTTAGGGAGGAGCCGGGACCACAGGTGGAGCTCCGGGAGGAGCTGGGACCACAGGCAGATAGAGGGCAAGTGGGGGCACAGCCTGCCATCCACTGCGAGCCCCTTGTCTCCTCTGTGCCCAATTTATGGCCTGTGAACAGGCATATACATACTGTATTTGGGCCTTCTCCAGAGCAGCCACAGGAGAACGTCCGTTGCTCCACTTCTTCACAAAAAATATAAGTGGTCACTCGGCCTCCAAAAGCCAGTCCCTTGGGCCCATTATTGGTTGCATCATTCTGTCATATGGGGCGTGAGGAACATGGGGAAAAAAGGACCCAAAAAGCAGGACTGTGGCGGTGAAAATTTGCATGGACATGACACAATATTTATTTTGTTTACATACATATACAGTTTGCTTCAGTCATTTTGTGTTGAGTCTATACAGAGAATGCGTAAATTGTATCATGACTCTAGAAAACAAAGCTAAAGACAACAATTATTTTGCTATCCTAACTCCCCAGTCTTGTGTATTTATGTGCCATACAATTAATATTATTAGTGCATGTATGAAACTGTTTGAATACATGTTCAAGTCTATTAAGAGTTATTTTTGGTTCTGCTTATATTTTCTTACTGTAGGTGCTAAGAGTATCTTGAAATGTTTTATTGAGTAAGAACAACACTGACATATTTTATTAACATCAAGTACACTTTTAATAATCCAGTAATTGCCGTTTGGGTTTTGCTCACATAATGAGTTCAGAAAAAAGAGGTCGCTGACCCTGGTTTTGTGGCATCAGCTCTTAGTAATTCATTGTGCTTTGAAACCTTAAGAGAAACTGATTTGTGTGGTTGGCCTCTCATCGTTAGTGTGGATGAAGGGCTGCATGTGACAAACAGGAGGAGAGCACCCAGCATAGCGAGGAGAAAGAGGCATTTATTTCTTATCACAGTCACTACTTTCGATCCTTGTTTAGGGCTTTGTGTCAACAGGGTTTCAAGGCTTTCACTGTACTTTTATTAATATGTTCATAACAAAGAATGGGGCCAACAAACAAAGATAGTAAAGACACAGCATAGGATTTATTTAACTGCTCTCTGATGTGAATCTGAGGTCCCAGATGTTATCTCTCTAACTCAAAGAACCCATACATTCATCTATTTTTGCGTCAGAACTTGCTTTTGAGCTCACAGTTATTAATAATTTTCAATTGCCAGTTGTTCTACATTAACCATAACCATAAAAGGCTTTGGCATGCTCTGATGATAAACTAGTTTGAGACTGCATGCATTAATAGCAACAGTTTTCAGCAATCACTCTAACATTTATGTTGAAATGTGTGAGCTGAATAACAAAAGGGAGGAAACTCTATCTTTTTCTTTATCATACATTAAAACTCTAAGCTGAGATGCAGAAGATGAATATTTCCTGTAAGCCTCCCCATGTTATGTAGATACATTATATTCTGTAAAAGGGCAAAACAGAATCTGGAGTGCTCCATATTTTCATGCCAGTCATTGGAAAACTGAATGTGAAATGTCTGCCAAAAGGGATGATGAATGCTTAGGCATTTTCACTTGAGTTTTTAATAGGCTTGCATCCAAAGAACATTGTAGTTTTTAAAGGTCCCCTATTAGGCTAAATCGACTTTTTGAGCCATAACCATATTATAATGTTGTTTGCAAACACATATCTAGAATTTACACAGAGTAGAATTTTGTATTCATGCATGCAGCATGTTTGTGTAATCCTGTATGCTGAGATGCTGACCTTTACAAGAGCTGGAAACGGTCTGTCTCTGTCATATGTAGACACATGAAACCAGGAAGTACTCCTGAGCGTTTCTAAAGCCCATACACCATAACCGGACTTGTTCTGATAATTACAGCACTAAAATTGCCGTCACTATGAAGCTGTCAGCTCATTTACCTATCTGCTAGTGTCATGTTGCTAACTGTGCTAATTAGCTGTTTTCTGCTCTGTCCAGTGACCTGTGCCAGCAGGGGGCAACAGACACAATCCAAGCAAAGCCCTGCAAAGTCAAAGTCAAAATAGCTCCCCAAAAGAAATACACATTATTTAATTTAATTTAATTATTTAAGTTATAGAACATGAAAAACTAATGCAAAGGTGTCCAAAATTATTTTTAAAAGCCTAAAAAAAACACATACTTTTCTATTATTTGTCTTCTCTGCTGTTAGAGTTACTCAGAGGACAATATCATCTTTCATTGTCACTACCTAATCCTCTATTTTAGCAGGGTCAGATGACTTTTGCAGTGAAGTCTTGCCACTGCTCAAAAACAGACAATCAAAACAAGCAACGCCACAAGCCATTCATAATGGTATTCTATTATTAGGTTAATGAATCCCAAGAGAACAGTTTTATTGATGTGGATGTTAAGACATCATTTGGACAAACTGCTATACTCACTGACATGCGCTTCCCGTAATTCAAAATAAGAAATGTATAAAAAACAAACATATATATTATCATAGCAAAACAACTATAGCCAGGCACCTGTATCCGCTGTTGACAGACAAATGTCGGTGTTCATGCTAATATAGGCTTTTTATGTGTAATACTACTATTTCACTATTTCCAGGCAGGAAATGTTGCACCCTGCATGTCCCCCTGTGGCTATTGTGCCATGCCCAATCCAGCCTCCCAAATAAAATGTAGGCTAAAATGATTGGATTTTATTTGGGAGACTGGGTTGCAACCGCTATGTCAAATGACAACAGCAACTAACTGTAGGATCAGATAGAAGTGCCATGAGAGCAGTGTGTGTGCTGATTGGGGCGGCTGTTATTGAGTGACAGCAGCAACATTCTCTAGATTACTTGTCAAGCTTATGAAACAGAGGGGACAACTGGGTACTTATGCTCACTTATGGCACTGCCAGCATTTACACATGTTGCCGTTTTAGTGTATACCAGACAGAGAAAAACACAAATAAACCAAAATAGCAGGGACAAAACATTGGTACAATGGTTGTAAGTAAATGCAACCACTGTTAAAAAGTAAACATATAGGCTAGGAATACCAAGCTATTTGAATAAGGCCCATTTAAAGGTAAGACGTGTTACTTTGGGCTATTTTGGCGGCATCTGGTGGCAAACGGCGCACGTTTAATTGTCACACTCCTGTTTGGTCTACTAGCCATTTAATACTCTCCCTGGCACATTTTCATCCTGTTCTGCCAATGGTGGTTAGAGATGCAGTACCTGATGCTATGAGTACAATCAAGCGAGTACAACTCTTCAAATGTGAACAGAAAACACAAGGCCTATAGTTTGCAGAAGGTCTACCACAGTCTGAAATCCACTGTAGGCCCTGTTGTAGTCTGCCTTTGTCACGTTTACTGGAGATACGTAGGCCTACCATAATGTAGTCAGGCTATAATTTTTTTTTTTTTTTTTTATCTTTTATTTTTTTTACCCAGGCTAATTGTTGGTGGCGCAAAGTGAAGCACAAGACTAAAATTAGCTAGGTGAAACGCGGTTTGATAGCTCGAGAAGCAGAACACATGCATTTGTTGCCCATTGGCTTTCTCCTCAAAATAGGTGAGTCACGTTTTTCATTGCTACAGTAAATATTCCACAACATTTTAAAGTAAGTAAAATCCTAACCTCGACATACGAAAGCACTTGGAAAGCATATCGTAATTGCTAGCTAAAGTTAATGCTAGCTTTTCAGAGCTAGGAGAGCAGCGACCAGAAACGTTTCTGTCAATCTTTAATTTGACCAATGTTTTACTGAATGATTTTCAGAAGCACGTGGTATATATCCCACAGATAAGAAAAATAATCTAAATCTAAATATTATTGCTACTTTAGCTTTTATTGCTATCAGTCAAGCAGGACTTGCTTTACTTATAAATTGCACAAAAATATTTTTTTCTGTTTGATATTCCCACTAATTAAACAGCTAACTTAATATGCTAAACATCGTGTAACTAGTTTTAATGCGCATTTTAAATTAATTTACTTTTAGTGAAGCTGTTGATTACGAATAACCTTTTTTTTTAATAGTTTTTCTTGGAGTAATAACAAACAAAAAACAATATATATTTTATAGTATTACTTACACTTACTGTAAGGTTCGACATTCAAAGCGTTTAGTGTCATATGCACAGTAAGGAAACGTGTTTCCCTGTACAAATGAAATTCTTAATTTTGTCATCCACACTGAATGCCACAAAACATCTAAAGGTATAAAATAAACAATAATAATTTAAGGGTAGGCAATAAGGTATTTAAAATCCATCCATCTTCTTCCGCTTTATCCGGGGCCGGGTCGCGGAGGCAGCAGTCTAAGCAGGGTATTTAAAATAGAAAGCAAATACAATAGAAATATAAACTATTTAAACTATGCAAAATACAACAGAAATATATACATTAGCTGTTGTGCCGTAGTCAGCAGTGAATGAATAACTTACATGTGCAAATTGACAAATGTAAACAGTGCAAGTACAAGTATATGTACATGTGCAAGTATATGGTGCAGAAGCACATCCATGTGCAATTAACAATGTGCAAAATTAAATGTAAACAGAGAAGAACAGGAGCATGATGTAGTCCATTATAAACTCTTTTCAGCTGTTTGAGTCTGATGGCAGAGGGAAAGAAAGTCTGGTGGTCCTGCATTTCACACTTCTGTACCTCCGGCCTGAGGACACAAGTGTGAACAGTCCGGAGGTGGGTGGGGTCCTTGATGATGGAGGCAGCGCTCCTGTGGACGCTGTGCTTGTAGATGCTCTGCAGAGAGGGCAGTGGAGCCCTGGTGATCTTTGCAGCAGTCTTTACCACTCTCTGCAGGCACTTGGGGTCCATGACAGTTGTGTTGCCATACCACATGGTGATGCAGCTTCAGAAGCTGCTGAGGATCTTTGATGACATGTCACATTTCCCCAGCCTCCTCAGGAAGTACAGCTGCTGTTGAGCTTTCTTCATCAACTGTATTGTGTTGAGGGTTTAGGTGAGGTCCTCACTGATGTGGACTCCCAGGTATTTGAAGCTGCTCACCCTCTCCACTTCCAGTTTCCAGGTGGACAGTGACTGATGAGGGCTTCTCTCCTTCCTCATGATCACTATCAGCTCCTTGGTCTTGTCCGTGTTGAGGGTGACATTGTCCTCACATCATGTCACCAGACTGGCCACCTCTCTCCTGTAGGCCGCTTTGTCCCCGCCAGTGATGCGCCCTGTCACTGTGGTGTCGTCCGCCAACTTCAGGATGGTGTTGCCCTTGCGGAAGCTGACACAGTCGGGGGTGAACAGGGTGTAGCGGACGGGGCACAGCCCTGTGGGGTGCCAGTGCTTGTGGTGATGCTGGTTGAAGTCAAAAAGTCCAGGAGCCAGCCACAGAGGGTGGGGTGACGTACAAGGGAAAAACAGTTTGTAGGTGAGCTTGACTGTGACTGTGTTGAAAGCAGAGCTGTAGTTATTAAAGAGCATCCTGATGTAGGAGTCTTTATTTTCCAGGTGTAAGAGGAAAATGTAGAGGGCAGCAGCTATGGCATCCGAGGTGGACCTGTTGGGATGGTAGGCATACTGCAGGAGGTCCAGTGTGTCCGGTATACTGCTGTGAATGTGGGTCAGCAGCACCCTCTCGAAGCACTTCATGATGACTCGAGTGAATGCTACTGGCCTGTTGTCATTTGGGGAGGGGGACGATGGTAGTGGTTTTGAAGCAGGAGGGGGATGGTACTCTGGCTGAAGGAAAGGTTCAAGATGGAGGTGAGAATGTTCGTCAGCCTCTTGGCTGCTGTGATCGCTGTGTATATTAGAACAATGGAATAAAGTATTCTTATTATGATGAAAGAGGCATCTACTTTAGGTGTGATTCTGATGTGTAGACTCTGAAGCCGCATCACTATTATTACATTGTGTTTTACCATAAATCTGAAACTGTAATATAAAATCATGCATGTGTATTGAATCATTGCTCATATAAATCCTCCTCCTCTGTGAAGCTTCTGCTAATCCCTGTTTTTCCAGCAATTAAGTAACACCAGATCTGAAAAAGTACACTTAACAATTGAACATTTTTCACGGGGATATTTTTATCTCTGTTTTTAAAGTCTCCATATTTAGAATTTATTCATTAAGAGTCACATATTTTATTCAATTATAGAAGCTGGATCATAGGGAATTTAAAATAGTTGTATTTGTAGAGACATTTCTAGGATTCAGATTTATAGTTTGCAGGAATTTTCTTCCAAAAAAGCTAATGACAATATTTTTCATATGAAAGGTCAAATATCTAATCTTATATGTTAAAGTATGAGTGATTATAAGGCAGTGTACCCCTATTTAGAATGTATTAAATTCAGTTTATAATCACAATTCACACCAGTGAAAATATACAAGTTTAAAGCAACATTGGCAATTGACATGTGTTTTGTCAACATCTAAACGCACTGAAGCCATTGTTCGTACTAATATGAAGGTGTTGGGAAAAGATGGTGAAAATGTGGGTAATTGAATGCCCTGCCAAAGCAGAGTGTAATGGTTTTAGGCTTTGACAGGAATGAGAGGTATCATGTCATTTTACCCTCTGATAGAAAGAAGGTGGAAAGCTTGCTGCATGTGTATGTCACTGCGGCCGTGCACATTTCAAGTGCCAGCATGAGGTAAAAAAAAAAAAAGGACATTATTAAAGCTGCCATAATGTCCACGTTCTCCTCTCATCTCCTGAAAGTGTCATGTTGCGCATGGCCGAGTGTACGTCACAGTAATAGACTTTGTTCAATGCAATCAAATGAGCTGTGAGTCAGAGTTTTTCTCTCTGTGCCATCACTGTTTTTCTACATTTGTCTTTGCTTGCTGTATTGATGCTTTACCCATTACCTCTGATTTGGCTTGTCTGCCTGTGAATCCCTAATCGTGCTGAAGATCCCACATTTTCATTCCATGAAGGCTCTTTTCTGATCTCTCTACTTTTTACTCATCTCATAATTGGTGTAACACTCCAAGACAATATGTGCTTCATACAGCTGCCATAATAAAATGCCTAAGCCTGTCATGACCTTTTTATTTTCCCACACACGCTCAGCCCTGATCTTGTGTCTAAAATGTATTATGATGTAATTTCTTTATGCCCTTAAAAGGTAAATATCAATTTTCTGATATGTTAGTGGATGATCCAACATCAAGGCTTTTAACATGTGTTTGTTTCTTTGAAGGCAGCGCTGAATGTCAAAACACCCCCTGGACTGACTAACCCTGCTTCAAAGTAAGGTAGGACCATCATTAGTCTTTTTGTTGCACACAGTGAACCACAAAATACTAAATTTGCCCAGCGGGTCTACCTCTACATAGCTGCGGGTGAATTTGAATCCAGAGGCCCATTCTTTTAAATCTCCACCAGTGAACATACTAGGGGTTTTATTGCCCGTGGGTTTATTCTCAAGGCCTTGGTCGGAGGTCCACAGCTGTTGCTATGTTACAAGAGACCATAGCAACAGCCTTGGTACGTTGTCATCTCCATCACAGAGAGGTCTTTATATGATCTGGAAACATCCTGAATTTTGATTGTCACATGCTACGAGATGCTGTGAGAGTCCTTTAGTCAGTTAGCAAGATAACATAAAAAGTCAGATTTTTAGGATTTTTTTTTTTTTAATTGAAGGTCAGTAATGTGCCAAAGAGGAAATAGTTAGTCTGGAACTGGGATTTTTTCTGTATTCTGCAACATTACAAAATAGATACTAACTTCAGCCACAAGGTTCAGTAAAGAAACATAACTTTAGTAGATACCTTACTACTCCTTATTGTAATTACTTTATTTAAGTAAATAAATAATAAGATAATTTATACATTTCAGGCCTGCAAGGGTGCTAGAACTGCTGACAACAGCTACTGTTTGGATTTGTCAATAGTCATGATGGCAGAAATTGAAAGGAGTCTCTTTCAATGACTTTGCCCACTGTTTGCGTTGGGCTTTTCAGTGCTGTATGTAGCTACATTATAGGCTTAGGCTCAATTGAAAGAATGTTAATGCATTCCTTTCTCAGCCAACTGGGATATAGACTTATTTGATTTGCACGAGTTGCTTTAAACTACTCTGCCTTGTGAATGTGTTGTGTCAAGGGAGATGAACCAGGCATTTGTTGTACCTGGTGGGCAATGATTGCATCTGTTTCTTTCCTATTGAGTAGTGCCTAGAGAATTGTATACTTAATATAGTCATCTGAACTGCCTTAGCTTTACTTGATCAATCCTGCATCATTAATCATGTCATTTATCAGCTACTTTAACTATTATACAGTATTTTCATATTTTATTTGCAAATGGATTTTTTCATAGGGCTTTAAATTTTCTCTAGATACAGATTTCTCTAGAACACATGTGTTTACCGTTAGAGGTAACTGAGTGACTTAAAATCTCCATGCAATAGCCATTAAGCAGGACTTTTCTGGTCTTATTTAATGTTAATTTTGTTTCTGGTGGACTGCGGACTCAAAGACCTGACTCTCCTCATACTGAGTTTGTTGACCACAGTCAACTGACACATTACCGCAAGGTAATGCCTTGCCTGAGGTACCACTGACTGCACAACCACAAGAACAGGCTTCAGGGATCGTGTTTGAATTCCATCTCTCTGTTTCACTTCTACCCTGTTTTTTTGCTTCCTCGAGCGCTTGCTCTCACACAAAGTGGCCTTTCAGTGTCTTAAATGCTCATTGTGTCACACTCTGCTAGCCAGGAGACTGTGGGTGGGCATCTCTGGTCTTGTGGGCAAAGTCGTATCTATAATTATCTCTTTATCTTAACACCCCAAACCACAATTTCCACCATGTGCCAAGTTCTACTTTCTGTCTAGTGAAACTTGTAAATAAATTAACTAGAAGCAGAAAAGAACAGCAGAAGACCAATGGCCTTTCTTCTCTTTTCTCTCTTTTGATTCATCTGCTGTTATGATATATAACATTTTTATACTTTGCATTGTGTTCATACCACACTTCAGCATGTTCTTTTTTGATATGTATTTTAATTTCTCAAACAATCATCAATTTTCCTGTTTTGCTTTAGAAGCATTTATGGTATTGCTGTAGGCAATATGACATACCTGGACACAAAATAAAAATGTTTCTCTTGTGTTTCACACATTTATAATGCACAGTAATGCCCCTCAAAGAGATGTAGGCTGTACATTGGTTCAGGTGAAAGTGTGTTGTTAGCAGCTGTCTTTTTTGAGCTGAGTGCATTTGAGAGAATGAAAAGCTATTTTGCATCAAGGACTCTCTGACGTAAATTCACTTCCACAGTGATGGCCTTTGTGCTCCAAAGTCCTTTGTGGCACATTGTTGGTGTATTGTTTTTGCTACTTCACATTGTAGTGACTGCCGTACCATAACATCTGCGTTGTGATAAGAGGCCTGCTGAGTGTTTATTTGTTTCAATATCCCTGTAGGAGCTGGCTTGTTAATGGTACATGAGCAGATTCATACCTTCAGTAAATTAACACTTTAGTGGTGTTTTCATAACACTTCTCATTTTGCAGTTCCGTTTGCTTTTTCGATTTCACTGTACTCCAGTGACAGGCGAAGTCACACCAGTAACTTTATGATTTCAATTTATGACATTTCTTTTTTCTAGTATGTGTTGTCACTGTTCCTGTGGAAGTCATCTCAACCTCTACCAATTTGTCGCTGTGATGGCCACTCGGGAGCTGTGGATGTTTACACATATCCCTGATAAATGGTTTGGCTTGATCTCACAGAGTAAGCCTGTTATTAGAATGCTTTATCAGAGTTTGAGCTTGGCAATCAAATGTGTCATTATTTTTAGATGATTTAAAGGGATTCCCATGGGTTGGCTTTTTATCTAGTTTCCCAAAACGCTGTGTAGTAGCCAGACAGTGTTGGTGCAGCTCCTATTTTATTTGTACTTTATTAATTGTTTTGTTTTCTGTGAAGACTCTCACTCACCCAGGTTAATCGCAACAAAATGTTTAAAAAGCAGTCATCTGTACTTGTTTTTTAAAGTTGAAGACATTTCACCTCTTATCCAAGAGGCTTTCTCAATTCTGAAATTGAACTGGGAAGACTCCTCCTTCCTAGGAGCATATAAACCAGCTTGGTTTATATACTCCTAGGAAGGGGGAGTTTTAGACCTGAAACCAAATTCTATTGGTTCAGGAGACTAAATAGACTATGAACAGCCTGAGTGGTTTCAGGTCTTTAGGAGTCCTTTGTCCTTAGCTGGAGTAAGGGGGACAGTCATTAATCCTTTTTTTCACCCAGTCCTATTGCCACACTACTACTACTATGTTGTGGGGGTTTTGTTTTGGTTTGCGGCAGAAGTAGAACATTAGATCAGCCAATCACTTAATTGGATCCGATCATTTAAAAATTCCTTGATCGGCACCGATACCAATCTTTTGATTGGGATCGGGACATTCCTAGTTTGTGGCCTTCAAGTGTAGGTGTACGGCAGATTCTGGTCCACTGGAGTTGGCCCAGCGGTGTTGGTATAACCTCTTTTGCAGAGGTTGTTTGGTTTCTCCAATGTACTGTTCATTGCAGTTCTCACTGCAGTGGATGGACTACACAACATTGCTCTGTTTGTAACTGGGAATTTTGTCCTTGGGATGAACCAGTTGTTCAAGCGAAAATACGACGTTTTAGTTTACTGAAAGTTTATTCAGCCACCCTCCTCGTTCCCGGGGAAAAGTACATACAGATCTCACAGACTCTCGCGATAGTACATAAAATCCTGTAGGAATCACAAGTTAACACCAGTTTTTGTCTAAGGGTATTAACAGGTTTCTCAGACAGGCTGGAGATGTAAGGAATGTTGTTCTTTCCTGTCCTGTTTTCTTGTTCTTTGGGATTTGGAGAAGGCCCAATTGGGATATCCACAGGTTCTGAGGGCTTGGTGGACATGTTGCTATTCATGTTCTACATGTTTGTTTTCTTAGCTTTGAAACTGTGTATGTAAAATACTAATATTGATTCGTTTGTTTCATTTGGTGACTTTAAAATACCTAGTGATCCCACACAACATAACCTAGATTGTTTTAAATTTTGTTTTAAAAATTTCAGCTGCAGCAGAGAATCCTCTCTGGCACTGATAAAATTAAATTTAGTACTCATGTGGTCTTCCGTCAAACCATAAAGTAAATCTCCTGGCTCAGCTCCTTTTCCTCAATCATGAAAACTCTGACTGGAATAAATGCAATCTATCTTCCCTTTGCAAGTGATGCTTTTTTAACAACCACTATATTGACTGCTACAGCTTGTGTTGATCCGGTGTGGCCACTAAAAACATCTGAGACTATGCTAACCAGAGTTGTTCTTTTCATCTTGTTGAACACTTGTTTGTGTCTAATTTTTACCTTAGTTAACCTGATTTTAAGAGAAGAACAATTTAATTTAACATTATAGTTCTTACCAAACTTAATTACCCCTGTTCGTACTTATAAAACCTGAAAAACATTTGACACATTTATGAATATAGAGTAAAATTATTTGATATGACTCAGTATGGATATTGAGCCTTCTCATAAGCACAGTAACACTGGAGGCTATAGCTCACTTTGACCTGGTAATGTGTCAGAAGTCACACATTATTAATCTCTGTGTCAAACGCCTTTTTTTTTGCTACTTTTATTTTTGCTGTAAATCAATGGTTGCCAACCTGTCGATCACGATCTACCAGTGGATCGCAAAGGCAGTGTGGGTAGATCGCGGAGCTCTGCCTTTCCAAATAAAGTCATATGCCTTTGGCATTTTAATGAATCACAGATCGACCAGTCTGAGATTCTTTCTAACACACGAGACACCGCGGATGGAGAAGTACAGAGAAGGAGAAGCAGAGGTGTCAGGGAAGGAGAAAGGGAGGAGACAGGTGAGGAAGGAGTCAGTGCCTGATGTATTCTACCTGTTTGCTCTGTTTTTGTCTCACACAAAGTAGTTTGCTGTTGTGAGCCATGAGGAAAGCTGACTTTGTTGAAGTCTCACAAGCCTTCTCCCCTGAGCGTTACCATGGAGCTCCTGTCAATCACCAGTGTTACTAAGTAATGCTGAGCTTTGGTGATGAACTGCATTGGTACTGCAATTTACTATTTTATTCTGGCCTAATAATAATAATAATAATAATAATAATAATGCATTAGTCTTATACAGCACTTTTCTAGACATTCAAAGTAGCTTTACACTTTAGTGCATTTTTCATTCACGCCTTAGTCACACTCGGTGGTGGAAGCGTGGCTGCCATCGTGCACCTACGGCCCCTCTGACCACCACAAACCACACAGTTACGCTGACACATTTATACAGGCAAGGTGGGAGAAGTGTCTTGCCCAAGGAGACAACGACAAACAAACACAATGCATAATAATCAGCAGTTTTAGGAAATAATGGAATGTTGTAAATATCAGTGACAAAATTTTATGTTACATTTATCAGATTCAGTTATTCCCGTCCTGAGTTGATAATGAACATTTATAATTTTTAGTTTAATAAAATGTGACTTTATTAAAAAGGTTATTTAAATTTTTATTTTCATGTTTAACCACTACAATAATAACTCTTATAAATGCCCACCACACTGTGCCTAATAGAAATAATGGGTAAAACATAAATAACGGTAGATATCCTGGCCTTGATTGACTTTAAAAGTAGATCGCGAGCCGAAAAAGGTTGAGGACCACTGCTATAAATATATTTTTATGTTAATATACAGATAAAGAATTTAATTATTTTATTTTATTTAATAATTTTCTTACAACTTTGTTGCAGGTCAGTCGTTTTTTACCCCATGTGATCTTGACTCTTAACCCAGGGGGAAGAGGCGGGGCTTATGGGAGAATGTCCCATCAGACGAGTTTACCCACTGCATGCTCTGCTCTGTAAACATGACACGCAGGCTGTGAATGAGACGATCAAATCTGTGGATTAATATAAAGTTTATTCAGAAAAGAGACTGTCCCGTCCTGCACAAAGCCTTTTGCTTCTGCATTGGGCTGATCTCTGCTCTGAGAGAGGAAGCCTGAATTGAGCAGCAGAAAGGCACGTATCCAGCTTCACTCAACGAGAGAAAAGCTGAAAAACTCCTCTCGCCCCACAAACAGTCCAGGGCTATCGTTCTTTCATTTTGTTGAATGTTAACAGACAACACGCCCTTTTAAAGGTATTAGGGAGGATCTTTATAAATTCATTTTTTGCAATATTTATTAAAACTACCTTCATTGCCCTGTATATGGCTTATAAATTGGTGTATTAGAAAATATAATAATAATATTAATAAACTGTTGACTCTGTGGGACTTAAAAAACCTCATCCAATCGTTTTCGTCATGAGTACGTTAACCATTTTTCCACGGACTTGCCAATCATTCTGACTTCCTAGTTTCGGCGATAGTGCGCGTTCTTGTGCCTGCGCATGCGTATACACTATGTTTATGTAGTACGGCATTAGCGCCGCATTAGCGCCGCATTAGCGCCGCATTAGCGCCGCATTAGCGCTGCATTAGCGCTGCGTTAGCGGCGTTAACATCGTAGCGCGGACAGCCTGACTTTGAAGAGCACAATGGCTGAGGAAAACCGTGAACCGGGCGGTCACAAAAGGAAAACTGTTTTTGAAGTGTACCAGAGGAGGAGGAGAAAAACTGTAGAAGAGCAGAATAAAACCCGTGTAGTTATTGGCGATTCCTTCAAAGGACGGCGTGCGCTGTAGGAACAGAAAGGGCTTCAGACTGATGTTGCTGGACAGGTACGTTTATCTTATCGTTTGAAAAAAATGCCTTTTTTCTTTATCTGTTGAACCTTTTCAACTGTACAGCAACGTCAGTTTGCTAATGCTACCAATAGCAGGAGTATATATTTTTGCTCACATTTAGGGACTGTGCATGTGACTGGGTCTGTGTGGGGATCTAGGTCAAAGGTCGCGCAAACAAACAATGCAGGTCTAGGTTTAGGCGAAGCTGTAGGCTGTAAACAAACAGGCATGTTCCAACGCTCGTGCACGTCGCTGTGGAGGAGTTCCTTGGAAAGGAACAGTGAAGGGCGGGGGAGGACCTGACAGCATGCGCATTATTCAAAAAAGGACAAACAGTTCGCTGGTTTCTCAGCAGTCGAAAAAAATCCTCCCTAATATCTTTAAGGCCGGAGATTTCTTACGTGTTAAACTTTTGAAGTGGCGAAATATGCCACTCAGCACTGTCCGTGTGTTTGACTGAAGACAGTGGGGTGGGCTGCTCTGTTTTCTTCACACATCTTCGTCACAATAAGTTTTAGTAAACTTATAATATTTGATGTGAAAAGCTAGTAGCCCCTTGCCTGGAAATTCCAGACTCACCGCTGTACCAGTGGATGAGTCTGGTCACCTTAGAATCAATTCGATTTCTAGGGCGGAGCAAACCCGAGTTAACCGGCAGCGGAGTTAGCCAATCAGAAAATGGCGGACGTGACGTTAACAAAGCGACAATAATGTGAGAAAGTAAACAAACGGAGTAGTGAAGCCACGAGGGAGGAACGAGAGAGTTATTTCAACATTACCGTACCATACCGCTGAATGAAACAAACTCTCGGCTCCTCGGTGCGCCATCTTGATGGTTGTCGGTGAGGAGACGCGTACGAGTGACGCTGCTCGCGAAGAACACGTGACTTAAATAAACCAATCAAAATGCACTGTACGGTTGGGATTTGAGTAAACCACTGCGGACGGCGTGGTGACCAGACTGATATTTCTCTGTAGAATAACACAGAGACATATCAGTCTGGATTTTCCAGGCAAAATAGCCCCCTTCACTTCTCATAAAACTGCAACAGAACATGCAGGAACTGTCTTTTTTTCTCCGACACCATACAGAAAGCCTGCTCAGCGGGACAGCAGTTTTCAGTATGGGCAGGGCTGAGGGACACTCACAGACTGAGAGCTGTCAATGAGACAACCAAAGGGCACATTTTCAGATCCCTAAGGCATTACTGGAGGCATTTCCATGTATGATTTGCTGTCACCTAGAAAAGGGGTCAAGGGAGGCCTTGGGGAATAAAAGGCAAGATGTTGATATACAGTGGAGTTAGTTTTTGGTTGGCAGGTTATGAATGCTAACCATCAGCTGAAACCCCTAACCCTAGGACAAACAAGGCTTGTTAATGGCCTATCTTTATCCTTTTTCTTTTAATAATTGCTTTAAAAGTATTAATTCTTAGAATTTTTCCCAGTTGTTTACATGATATCACATTTGTGTAGCTGTGAAAATACAAACTGAGACCCAGAGTTTGTTGACACAAAATAACAAGATAATAATAGAATAAATGTTTACATTGTGGGATCAAAGACTACTAAATCTTTTCACTGCATAAATTATTCAACACATGGCATTATGTATTCTAGTTTATGAACCTTTCACACAATGCGAATCATCTTTTACAGCAGACACTGAGGGCCAGTGTCGGGGTTCACACAGCCAGATTTTTCAAAGGTTTGTGTGCACGCTAAATGAAAAAGACGTGCTAAAAATGGAGCAAACCCTGGCGCAGCTGAGATTTGCGTCTCTCACAGGAGCAAATTCAGCGCGGCGCAGATTTTGCCCCTGTGATTCAATAAATATGTAAAACAAGGCGTTCTTGCCAAAATGCGCAAAATTCAAGGCGTGAAAAATGCAAATGAAGTCACTTTGCAGTCGCTGTTTGATTTATTACGAGTACGGGAGCTAAATCTGTGTGAAAATTTAGTACGTTGGAGAAGCAGGTACAAAAGTTTTGCGGAGGTAAGAGTGTAGCTTTTAGTGCACAGATGAGGCGTTGAAAATAAGTTCTAATGCTTTAACAAGGCTCATTTACAAAGATACAACAGTAATGTGTTGATTTGAAGATGAAGGAAACAAAGAAACAGACTTTACCTGTGGCACTTTTTCCTTGATTCTCGCTCGTATTTTCCTGAACTTCAGCGTTTTACAGCTGCTGTCTCTGGGCTTTCAGTCTGTTTAACATTCTTTGAAATCCTTACGGTGACAGAACAGTCTTTAAACGCTGCGCAAACTCTACTCACTGTGTTTATCTCATTGCCTCCCAATGCTCTCTGCAGCGCTTGACTGACAGCTGCCCTTACAGAGGCTCAAGGCTGTGTGGATTTGATCGAGTGGAGGACATCGAAAATGTATTTTAATTGTTATTTTTATTTGATCACCATCAGTACGTCATACAGGCTACTGATACATTTTATATAATTGTTTGAAAGGTTACTGGCTCTGACAGACAGTGAAAAGGACTTTCCTCTCCCTTCACTGTCTTTCACAGAGGGGAAATAAGGCACGTGACTCTGGTCAGCGAACACAGCTCTACTACAGTCAGTCCTGTTATTTGTTGGACTCTCAGATTGTGTTTTGTGTTGCATCTCTGTAGGAAAGATGCAGTCAGAGCTGGCAAACAGCGTTGCTCTCGCTGTCAGTGCGTTTTATGCTCACGCAAAATTCTCATTTACATATCAGATTTGCGGCAGCAGTTACTTGCGCAGTTTCTCTTCGTATATCACATGCAACACGCCCACAAATACCAGCTATTTTTTAAGCTGCACTCGCAATTTTGCACTTGTCTTAGTAAATATGGCCCTGAATGTCTAATTGTGCATTAAGATAAGTTATGTAGTTGTGGGATTAGGATTTATTATGTGCTTCTCCTTCTGATGTCAAAGGAGTATTGGGGCACAGCACAAAATGACTTCATTGTCACACTTTTATAGCAGATACAATTTCTTTTTATAACTCAAGGACTGGTGCTGATTCATAGGCTGCTTTAAACTTTAAAGTCCATCACATAGTTCTAAATCATGGAGCAATGAAAGTGAACTGATGAAAAACAGTGAAAACCCAGAGCCGTTTTTATATTTAATCACTCAATTTCACTCAGTCTAAATCATTACCTGCGTGGAAGATAACTAGTGGTTAGATTTGGTGCTGGTTACAAATCAGATTTAATTAATTCAACTGCCACATTTTGCATTTTTAATTTGCATTTTAAATTTGTTTGTAGAAACATTTTAGTTTTTCAAATAGCTCCTGAAAGTCTTAGACAGGCTGTGGATTGTGGTTGTTAGCCAAAAAGCAGCAGACATACATATAGTGTTGTGGAAATTGGTCATGCTTTTGCCTGTCTTGTCTAAATTAGAGTCCATAATTTCTCTGGCACCAGCCCAGATATCACAATGCATTTTCTTTCACACACAGTTCTGCCTCACAAATGAGTTTTGGTGCAAGTGATGAACACCAGAGGGTTTAGACAGGTTTCGGATGTTGTTTCATCCAATGAGTTTGCTGAAGAGGCACAAAAGTAGCAATTCTCCAGTAAGATATAGTTTTTCCAATAAGTCTGTGTAGTCCTATTCAGTCGCTCTCTTTTCCCCTTGTACTGTGGTGATTAAATTGGCACAGAAATGTAATATCAGGAGTTTTACTTAATCCAATTGTTTTGAGACAGAAGCTGCGGGCTAAAACCACTTTCTTTCAAATAGTAAATGGCTGATTGTTTCTGGCATTTTTCATTGCCGTTTTTTAGCATCTCATGAAGGAAGAGTAGTGCAGGACCAGCAGTTTATAGTCAGTCTAAACATCATTCATAATATCCTGAATGTTAATGATATACTGAATGTTTTCATTATTATATTTTTGGGAGAATGATCTTTTATAGTGGATTACAGAGGTGCTTGATTTAGTGAAATGTTTAAGAAATTTCTTAATTTTCTCTCAGGAAGTACATGTGAAAAAAGGTTGTGGTCTTATGAGATGGGTGGCTGAGAAGTTAAACAGCAATCTTTCACAGATTAACACACAAACAAAGTAGTGGAGCAGAGAAGCTGACACAGCACAGATTTAGTAAAGAGTGAAGAATAGGCTGGGACTGTAAATCAGTGCTGGAGAGGCCACAGAGAATCAGAGAGGATGGGGGCATGCTGATGGATAGAGCCACGGCTAGTGTGTTGTTTATCATTGAGACTAAGATGGTGTTAAGTAGCCTGCTGTGCTCGGGGAGGAGAATGAGGTAAGCCATGGACAGATGGAAGGCTGGATGAAAGGACAAATAATGGTGGTGTATTTGAGCTTTATAGCTTTGAAATAACAGACTACAAGTCTGTTATTACCTGGATAAACTGAGAGTGAATGGTTGTCTGTGTATGTCTCTGCAACTAGGGCTGTGTTAAAAAAATTGATAGGGGGATATATCGTTAAATACTTCTAGATGATACAGGTATTGATTCACATGCTACTGTATTGATACAGCTGTTTTAAATTAGATTAATCTATTATTAACAGCTGGAATTGCAGTTTTTAAGGTTAGGGTTAGGGGTTTCCTAAGGTGCAGTACACATTTCTGCCATAGGTGGCAGCATCGAAGCATACAGCAGCAGCATGTGTCTCTTCATAGTAAACAAACATGGAGGAACACAGTTTGTTTTTCCAGTGAGACAAACTTAAGGCAAATTATCAATTTCGGACTTTAAAAACACCTGGGGTCAAGAGTTAGACATGGCTTATGCAGTTTGTAGACTCCGTAGTGATGTATTGCAGCAACACTACAGATCTCTGTCTTCACATAGCAAGATATCATGTTGATCTGTAACAACAGGTAACGTTAGCACGACACAAAGCCAAGTGTCTCACTGAGTAGAGGAGCGCGAAGTTATTTAGCTCTTTGTGTCTAACTTGTGTAGAAATAAACACTGCATCCCGGGACAAGACTAGCAGCAGAGAGGATTGTCCACTGTTGGGGACATTGTTACAGCTCAGCTCAATACATTTGTTTTTTCACAAAAACATGGCAAGACAGATAAACCATAGCTGTCAGTTAAGGCAGTTAAGGTTATGTTAAAACTTGTTAAAATTAGTATAATTTTATGTACCTGTTGCTGTTGTTGCCATGTTGGTTAGATTATGTCACAGGCAGCAAATGTACAGAATATAAAACATCAATTTAGTGTACTTGTTTGACCCTCTGCTTTATTCAAAATGTATCGTGATACGTATGGAATCATGAGGTTGTTTGCAATACCCAGCCCTACCTGCAACTAATGACTAACATTGTCCAGGGTGTACTCCACCTAAAAGCACTTTGAATTAGAGGCAGACCAATATATTAGGCCAATTTTTCCATTTTTACACATTGGGCCATTGATCAATCTTTGCACTTTTATGACGTTTTCTTGTCAGACACAGGTCAGGGTGACCATGTGATTTAGGGTGTATTCATACCTGCCTTGTTTGATGCGTTTAAAAAGGACCAGCATTTGTTTTCCACGTTTGTCCATACCAAGTCTGCAGGTGTGAACACACTCATGCAAACTCTGGTACATACCAAACAAGTGGACTGAGACCCAAATGAGGAGGTGGTCTCGGTTCGCTTCCAAACGGACTCTGGTACGGTTCGCTTATGGATTTGAATTTAAATTGGCCTCGATCTTCCCCAACTACAAACGTCATCAGCCTTTTTGGACTTACCGAGCTACCATAGCCAGGCATTAAGGGAAATAAACAGCTGCGGAAGTCACAAGGGTCAGATGTGGGTCTCCTGGACCCATAGTAATGGAAACACAAGCAGATTTTGGGGCTACCCGTCCTAAGGCCTAGTGGAAAAGTGCTTGAGCCACAGCAGAGCAGGAGGCTAAAGTTTTAAAGGAAAAAACACTTGGATTTTTTCTTTCAAAGGCTGCTCATGTAAAGCTTTTGTTTCACTTTTGTTCTGTCTCTTTGGGAAGAAATGTAAATACACGGACTGGCTTTGTTTGATTGGTTTGGCCTTGCATCATTAGCTTTGGCCTGTGGTATTAGCTTCAATCTACAAGATGGAAACTGCTGTACTTCAACTTCACTTCTGCTGACTGTGGTTAAATGTTGTCTTATAGAGCCTTACACTAAACCAGGATATAGCGGAGACTTAAAAAGTCATTGCTACAGGAAGGGCTGTGCAATTAATCAAATTTAATTGTGATTGCGATTTCGGCTTCCAACAATTCCAAAATCAAGGAAGAAAAAATTGCTGAATAAAGGACATGCTCACTCCGCCCTCTCAAAACCTGCAGCAAAGTTACTCATACGCTCACAGATGGACTGCTTTGCGGGTTACAGCGACTCTCACTAATTGAGATCAGCTGATTCCCCTGAGCAGTTGTGCATTTAAACAAACCCATCCTGACACATGTTGCTGTGTGGAATGGACCAACCTCTATAGGTTATTTTGGCAGTACATTAATAGACATTTTGAATAATTGTGATTTCATTTATGACTCAAATAATTGTGATTATGAATTTTTCCATAATTGAGTTGTCCTGGTTACTGCTAATATTTTTCTTATTATACTTTACTGACGAGGAGCAGTCACGAAGAGAATGGTGAAAAGCCGCACACACGGGGAAACGGGATGTTATGGGGAGTAGTTGTCTTGTAGCATGTGATTTGGGCAGAAATTAAATTAGGACATAATTAATTTTACGTTATAAAGGTGTTAGACACACGCTGTCCTCAGACATTATTCTGCATGTTTCTGTGTAGCATTCAGTGCTTTGTTTATTCATCTAATGAATGCAGCCCCATTTCACTACAGTATGTACATTTTAAACACAGTCAGTGGAATTAAAGTTACATTACATACATTTTTGTACTACTTGACTAAATGTAATGCAGCAGGGCTTGTATGCAAAAATGTTGATCATGAAGAGACATTTTAATGTTACACAGCAGCATTACATGCCGCAGCCTTTGAAAGAAAGAATTCAAACCTTACTGTCATTCCAAGTCATTAACATCAACATGTGAATGGGCATAATACATAAAACTACTTATTATTCCCAGTGTCCCTAAAGCAGCCCTTAACAGTTGTTTTAAAGTGAATACTGTTCTCACTTTCCAATTCTGACACCCTTGTTTCTGTTTTATAAGTATTACTGAAACAAATGCTTATATAATCATTTCTTTTATAGATTTAAGAAAAGCGGCCCTGCATAGCAGTTCAACAAATCAGCAGCACTTATTGGCTATTAGCTGATCTGAATTGTAAAAATCTGTATCTGCATCAGCCATAGAAAAACTACGGAGCCCTTGAGAGGACATGAGAAAAATAAATAATACGAGGCCTCGAATTCTTAATGCGTGGGGACGACTTGTAACACAACATGAATGCCATAAGCATGTCAGGGCTTGAAATTGCAACCATTTTAGTCAGTGCAACCTTAAAATACATTTGGTAGCACCTTGTGCAACTGCAACAAACTGCCATTGTGTGATCATAAATTAACATAGATTAACTGCTTGTGTCTATAGTCTATGTAAAATAGACTCTAGTCAATGTAAAATAGACTATAGACTCATGGAGATATTTACCGTTAAAGCTTAAAAAAAGCTAAGGATACTAAATATTGCCTAATTGCATTAGCGCTCTATCGGCGCAAACATGTGCAATGTGGATGCACGATAGTTACAGGGTCGCTGCTATATTGCTCAAAAATGTCTAGAAAAGAGATATTTACTGCTCGTAAGGATGAAATGAGAAAGTCCGTGTACCACAATTTTCAGACTATAAGCTATAATACTTTTTTAACACGCTTTGAACCCTGAGGCCAATACAACAATTTATTTATCGATTTTTACAGGCTAACGGACTCTAGGGGCACTCTAGCAGGAAGCGCAAGAGTGAGACAGACAGGTGGAAGAGATAATGCGCAGAGGAGGACGCTAGTTTGACTGTTCATCTCTCAGTAAAAAGTGAATAAACTCCATTATCAACACTCATAACAACGCCACTGACTTGCACTCACCTTTCTGAAGAAGAGAACTGACAGCGGCAGTAGTTTAGAAGCCTCTCTCATCCATCTGCGGATGCCTTCGCTGCTCCTGGCATTTGACGAACGAACAAGACTAAAGCAGAATCAAAATAGGACACATACTTGCCGCTGATCTCACATTTTTGACTACACTGGTTTTAAAAGTGTTAGTGGCTCCGGTCGACTTGTAAACAAACAGCGCACTACATAGCAGCCTGTAGTCCTCAGAGCTGATGACCTAACCAAGCCGCAGCACAGGTCGTTTGTGCAGGTGAGAGTTTGGGCCGGCGGGGGATTCAGACCCCTCTCCAATCATACCTGGGCACAGCATGGTTCGAATGGTCCTAGTGTGAGTACGCCCTAAGTTAAAGGCAATCAGTGTGACAGTCAAAGAAGAAAACAGAGCTGCTGCACCTAAGCTTGGCATCAATGAATCAATGGTGAGAGATGGAGATGGCAGATTGAACAACTGACTCAATGCAAAAAGACGACAAAAGCTTTCAGAGGTAATAAAAGCAGATGGCCCGAACTTGAAAATGTAAATATCTCATGTTACAACGTGGACTCCTGCAGCTTATAGACAAGTGCAGCCTATATATGTACTTTTTTTTTTCTTTTTAAATTGTGTTGGTGCGGCTTATATTCAGGTGCACTCAATAGTCCGGAAATTACGGTACTGTTGGGTCTGACGGTAGATTTCTTCACTAAAATGTCTGTGAGTGCATTAAGTGGCTCATGTGATGCAGATTCACAGACAGGTGATCTTCACCTGTGCACAGAGAGCTCCATCTGCCTCACACAGAGAACAGTGAGGATTTATTTTATGGAGGTTTACAACAGTTAGTGAGCAGACTTTCTATTAGGGATGGGTACCTAGACCCGGTATTATAACGTCACCAGTGCTGCGTCAAGACGATATACATGAACTGATAAGCTTCAGCCTTAATGGTGCTTTTAATGGTACTGAGTAGTCGCGATAAATGTCCAAAAAGGTTTTAAGGTTTAAAAACTGAGTCATTCATTTTTTGCACAAAAAGTATTGATAAGAATACTGTTAAAAGATTGGACCAGATCGATAAGCAGTATCAATAAGAGTAATAGTATCGGTAAAATCTTAATGATAACCCATCCCTACTTTCTATAATGTTTCTTATGTGTTTATGAGCGTGTGCTTATGACTCTGACCCACAAACTTTCACCTGCAGTTTCCCTGTTGTCCACAAGGGCTCCCCTCAGTCTGCTGGACTGAAGGTTAATGAAAGCCCTGTTCACTTTGTAAATGATAGACTTGCTCTTATGTTGCAGCAGTGGAGTCTGGTGTGATAAATTACATTAAAACATTCAAACTAATTGGAGTTATCTTTCCTGACTAGAATCATCTGAAGAGCCTATCCAAGTCAGGAGAACTGGTGCCACACTTAAAATTTAATTTCAGCCCTGTTTGTAAAGTCAAGTCAAAAACAGCAGTTGCTATCAGTGAATAAAAGAGTTAAATATACAGTATATTATTAAACACGCATTTTTATACTTTTTGTTTGGTGCTCCTAAATTTTGCATGGTGCTCCTAAGCTTCCAAAGTTAGGAGTACCGGTGCTACCATGGAAAAATTTAATTTTGAGACTAGCATGTATTGTGAAACTCATTCTAACGTGTTATTATGTTGTACCCACTTATTGTGAAACTCGTACCCTGGTGTTATTATGTCGTACATATGTATTGTGAAATATGTATTGTGGCAGCACAGCAAGAAGGTCCCGGGTTCAATTCCCGGACCAAGTGGGGCCTTTCTGTGTGGAGTTTGCGTGCTCTCCACGTGTCTGGATGGGTGCTCCGGTTTCCCCCATTAACCTCAAAACATGCACAATAGGCTTATCCTCCAGTTAGGTACTCCTGACCAGGATCCTGGCTCAAGATCTGGAGAAGGGTCCCCCGGCACTGCTCCTGACAGGTCGCCATTGAGGGATAGGGCAAATGCAGAGAACGAATTTCCCTATAGGGATTAATCCGACACAGACGGTGAGCCCCAGTCTGGTGCGTGCTCGGTCCTCTCAGGAAGTCCCACGGAAAATCTGCCCGCTCATGCCGGCTCTCAATGTCTTTGCACGGTGACAGAGGCAAGTGAGTGAACACCTTATAGGAAATTGTATTTAAAGAGCTGTTTCAAAGCAAGAAAGTTTTCTGCTGCGCTGACACAGAGCCTGTCCACCTCCTGTACTCACACACTGAGAGAGTTGCTGCGTCTGTTTTTGAGGCGCAGATAAAGACGTCACATTATGCGTGTGAGTGTATAATTGTGCTGTACAAAAAATTGCCTTGCCTTGCTTAAAAGGGCCATAGTTGTTGGAATAAACTCCAGCTGCCCTTGACCCCCTATGTAAATGAGCGGAAGAAAGGTCTGCATGGGCCAAGGAAGAACAAGAACTTGTTAAGGATATTCTACCATTGTGAAATACGACCAGATATACTAACTCCAGCTGCAAGGAGTCAGTAAAATAACAATTCACAAACAAATGAAAACTTGTATTGTGATCTTTAAGGGCTTTGTGGCTCAATGGGTATTTACCTCTGAACTAAGTGATCAGTTCAAACAAATGGATCAGTTCTTATGTGTTCTGGAGCACCTGTTGTATATGATAAGTCATGTACTTGAAATTAAGCTTTATATCCCACACTAAATTAAACTATAAAAATAAAGTTATCTAATAGTAAAAATATGATATAATAAAGAACTATTTCCATAGATATATGTGCTTAAAATACTGCACTACTGATCTATGCTTACCTGAATATGACACAAATTCAATACACACCACAGAATGAATTGTATTGGTATAAATTAATAAGTCTTTCCACCACATTGTGTATTTATGGCAAATAAAGTTTTATGTCCAGGGTTTCTCTGTGAAACTGTACCAATTTAGTATACTTCTCTTCTTATTTTCTCATACATCTTTTTCAACCAACGGGTGGACAACCCCTGTATGGGTGTGCCAGTCCAAAAGTGCAAATAAATATTCTCTCAATAAATGACTGTCAGAAAAGTAATGGAATTGGTTCTGTGATCTATTTTCGAGCCTCTGAGAGCTTTAGCCTTGTGATCGTTTAGATAACATCTCGCTGTGTCTCTGCAGAATACCAATGTCATACTTGCTCTGCTTTGACGGCAGCACTTCCACACTGAATTACCCGACTACAAAACTTTTTTCCTGCTCCTTGTGACAAAAATGATGAGATAGGCAAATAAAAGTGCTGTGCGAGAGAGACCCTGAAATGATGACCAACACCAACCTGTTTTTGTTTGTTTGCTTTTCTCATGAAAATTGATTCATTTGAACAAAACATGTCTTGTCCTTACCTTGTCCATATATGGGTTATGAATTTAGGTCCTGGCTGATTCATAGCAGCCAAACATGGAAACAGATCAAGCTCCAATTCATTTACTTGACTTGCAAGTGTGTGGTAAAGTACTAAATCATTAATTATCTTTTGACATAATGTAATTTAAGTACAGACCTGTAATGAAAGGTTACATTTATATTATATCTAGAAACTATACTGTAAACAGTAACTGTAGATCAGGAATGTGTGTCTCTGTGCAAGACAGATCGAATTCAGTTTTAAAAATATTCTCAGGGGCAGTTTGGACTATGTAAAAACTTTCTCGTCTGTGCATTTGTCACGAGTCAAGTGTTTTTCAGACCTATGGCAGAGTGGACAGAGGAGTTAGTGGGGCTGTAGTTTGTTAGCCTGGCCTGTCAGACAAACTCTTTTCCTATTCTATGCAAAGAAGTTAGTCTGGTATTCCTTTGGTAACATTTTGTTTCTGAGGCGGAACAATGACGGGTGGAGTAACCAATCAGAGAAATGAAGGGCGGGACATAAGCTGTGCACTTCTGACCCAAAAACAAACATGAGTTGCGGCTTTTTTTATATAAAACACCAGAATACAGCATATTATGAGCAGCTCTGTCCTTACACTGCTCAAAAAAATAAAGGTAACACTTAAACAACACAATGTAACTCCAAGTCAATCACACTTCTGTGAAATCAAACTGTCCACTTAGGAAGCAACACTGATTGAATCAATTTCACCTGCTGTTGTGCAAATGGAATAGACAACAGGTGGAACTTATAGGCAATTAGCAAGACACCCCCAATAAAGGAGTGGTTCTGCAGGAGGTGACCACAGACCACTTCTCAGTTCCTATGCTTTCTGGCTGATGTTTTGGTCACTTTTGAATGCTGGCAGTGCTTTCACTCTAGCGGTAGCATGAGATGGAGTCTACAGCCCACACAAGTGGCTCAGGTAGTGCAGCTCGTCCAGGATGGCACATCAATGCGAGCTGTGGCAAGAAGGTTTGCTGTGTCTGTCAGTAATAGTGTCCAGAGCATGGAGGCACTACCAGGAGACAGGCCAGTACATCAGGAGACATGGAGGAGGCCGTAGGAGGGCAGCAACCCAGCAGCAGTACCGCTACCTCCTCCTTTGTGCAAAGAGGAACAGGAGGAGCCCTGCCAGAGCCCTGCAAAATGACCTCCAGCAGGCCACCAATGTGCACGTGTCTGCTCAGTCAGAAACAGACTCCATGAGGGTGGTATGAGGGCCCGACGTCCACAGGTGGGGGTTGTGCTTGTAGTCCAACACCGTGCAGGACGTTTGGCATTTGCCAGAGAACACCAAGATTGGCAAATTCGCCATTGGCGTCCTGTGCTCTTCACAGATGAAAGCAGGTTCACACTGAGCACATGTGACAGACGTGACAGAGTCTGGAGACGCCGTGGAGAACGTTCTGCTGCCTGCAACATCCTCCAGCATGACCGGTTTGGCAGTGGGCCAGTAATGGTGTGGGGTGGCATTTCTTTGGGGGGCCTCCATGTGCTCGCCACTGACTGCCATTAGGTACTGAGATGAGATCCTCAGACCCATGGTGAGACTATATGCTGGTGCGGTTGGCCCTGGGTTCCTCCTAATGCAAGACGATGCTAGACCTCATGTGGCTGGAGTGTGTCAGCAGTTCCTGCAAGACGAAGGCATTGATGCTATGGACTGGCCCGCAGGTTCCCCAGACCTGAATCCAATTGAGCACAGCTGGGACATCATGTCTCGCTCCATCCACCAACGCCACATTGCACCTCAGACTGTCCAGGAGTTGGTGGATGCTTTAGTCCAGGGAGGAGATCCCTCAGGAGACCATCTGCCACCTCATCAGGAGCATGCCCAGGCGTTGTAGGGAGGTCATACAGGCACGAGGAGGCCACACACACTACTGAGCCTCATTCTGACTTGTTTTAAGGACATTACATCAAAGTTGGATCAGCTTGTAGTGTGTTTTTCTACTTTAATTTTGAGTGTGACTCCAAATCCAGAGCTCCATGGGTTAATAAATTTGATTTCCATTGATAATTTTTGTGTGATTTTGTTGTCAGTACATTCAACTATGTAAAGAACAAAGTATTTAATAAGAATATTTCATTCATTCAGATCTAGGATGTGTTATTTTAGTGTTCCCTTTATTTTTTTTGAGCAGTGTATTTCTGAACCGGGACAGCAGCAGAAGCCAGCTGTACAAAGATTTATTGAAAAAGTTGTTTTTTTTTTATGCGTTTGTTACATCGCATGTCATCTGGACTTAAGGCGAAGAAAAAAAGGGCTGGACAGAGGACTGGACAATGACGCGGACTTCAGCAGAACCAACAGGTGACGAAGAAAAGATATAAATGCAGATAATCGGGTCAGAGAAGTTATTAAATTAGCTCGTCAGCTATTGCTACCTTAGTTAGCTCTTCCACTTTCTAAGGCGCACTGCACATAAACGACTGTGATTAGCCATTTCCAAATTGAATCGGTCAAATGCGCTGCCCTGAGAGGGGAACCAGACAGAGTCTGTCTCACAGGCTAGTAGTCTGTGGTAGA
Source organism: Bostrychus sinensis (assembly GCA_020698575.1). Classification (NCBI taxonomy): domain Eukaryota; kingdom Metazoa; phylum Chordata; class Actinopteri; order Gobiiformes; family Eleotridae; genus Bostrychus; species Bostrychus sinensis. Next base: position 19,260,842 of record CM036249.1, on the reverse strand, counting down.
ATAATCTTCCAGCATCCACTTGCTGCCTCCTGTTACTATGTGCAGAGTGTTTTGTTTTTTAATCCACAGCCTCAGTTCTTTTTCAGATTCTTCAGTTTTTAGAATGGATTATGCAATAAAACAGTGCAAATTCATTGTAAAGGAAGTAGTCTTTGGTTAATTGCTTAGATTAGCATTATAATGTTTTTTTTATTTTCTTTTGTAGGTCAAACCTTTGACCTAATGGAATGACAGTTATCAGATATAGGAAGACATTGTGGAGTGAAGTCTGCTTGTTGTGACAAGTGTCAAGAGGGGACACCTCCTGTAGCAGTGAGTGAATTGGTGTTAGAAACCATCTAATGTAGTCTGTAAGTTCAGAAGACGTGTATTAAGAACTCCTTGAATGGTGCTAATGCATCATTAGACATGTTTAACTAATGTTGGAGAAAAATTGTTCCAAGGATGAAAGGTATATAAGATAAAATGTGCTTTCTAGTATTTCTCTCCACACTATAGCCCTGGATTATGGCCTTAGCTTGCTGTGTGTCATATAAACACTGCTAATGAGGTACTGTCTATCTGATAGTAGATTTGTACTTCTACTTAGTCACACAACAGTGATTACCCATTAAAAAAGCATACACCACAAAAAAAGCATACCCCCCATATAACTTTGTCCTTGTGTAGAAAGAGAATCGCATTTAATCTCAGTCTCACACATTGAAGTAAAGACACTCCCATTTGACAATGCAGAGATCCACGGTATTTTAAGGAACAGCAAAAAATGTCTGCTCTTAATTGACAGCCCAGCTGTTTTTTATACTTTACTTTAAGGTACATTTAAGTTTTGCTGGTGAGGTGGACTAACATGCAGTGAAATATATGAACGTGGCTGTAACTAACACTGTCATTACCTTTGCTGGAGAAATACTAATATTTAATTGTTTGTACACACTTCACTAGCCCTAGCCCTCTGACCCTGCATGTAAGCTTATGGCTGTAATTATTTTTGACTTTGATTCCTCAGAGGTGAGTAGTCTGTCAGGAAATTGGACCTGCTGTGTCCTTCCTCTCTGCAGGTTATGCTCTGCGTACAGCATCTGCAACCTCTGCAGAAGTACAAGGCTTTATGTTGGCCTCTGCTAATGGTTTCCTTTGAACCACAAATTAAAATTGAAAGCAGTGTCAGAATGAGCACATTATTGAAAATAGGGAGTCACATTGAGAGCCCCATAGATTTTTCTATCATTAGTACTCTGTGTTTTACTACACAGTCTCTATCATGTGGGCTAATTATATTGATTTCATCTCTCAGTAGTTATTTTACCAAAGTGAAGCCTTCATTTAAAATCCATGTGTGCAGAGAATTAGGCATGTCGCACAAGGGCCTGTCAGAGGACTTGGTAATTAAAGCTTGTGTGGCAGCAGCATGTTTCCCATTAGGCCACTAGTAGCATCACATCCCAGCCATGTGACTTAGCTTTGCCTGTCTGCCACTGATGGCCTCTACAATAGAGTTTAACACAAACATGCTGGCTAATTCTTCACCTCACAGAGTGGATTGCCTTTAGCAGTTAAATTTTAATATATATATATATTTTTTTTTTACTTTATTCATAGGATAGAGTATAGTAGTAGCAAATCGGGGAGAGAGCAGGGAGAGACATTGGGCAAACCAACTTGCACCCACAACTCCAAGGCAGGCTGCAGCCGCCCCGCACATGCGCCACAGCTGATTCATACGCTGGTATGCCTGTAGCAGCTTGCAGCTAATGGATTCAGACGTTCAAATAACATAGCATGTACAGTAATTCACAGATGACAGAATTGTAACATCATGGGAAATTATGGGTAGTGTAGTGTTTTGTTTAAAAAATCTCTAGAGTTCTGCAGTTTCTGTGCAAATATCAATTAGTAAATAAATACAAATTTTCCAGACATAAACATTATTTTAAGTTATAAAAAGTTAAATACTAATGCAGTGGCGTCCACATCTATTTCAAAAAGCCTCAAAAAAGCATAATATTTGACCTTTAAGAAGTACCTAACTGAGCTATAACGAACAGGGAATCAGTGTACTGTATTTTCTGGACTATAAGTCGCTCCGGAGTATAAGTCGCACAAGTCAAAAAATGCATAATGAAGAAGAAAAAATTTATAAAAGTCGCACTGGACTATAAATTGCATTTTGGGGGGAAAATTTATTTTACAAAATTCCGACACCAAGAACAGACATTTCATCTTGAAAGGCAAGTTATAGCAATAATAGAATAGAGAACAACAGGCTGAATAGGTGTGCGGTATGCTAACATAACACATTGATAGTTATTCAGCTACATGAAGCATAAACAATGAACTGAATAGGTGTATCGCATGTTAACATAATATATTAACAGTTATTCACAACTATAGCATAACGAACATAAATAGTTCACCTCACGATCTCACTCCTAATTGCCAAATTCTTTAAATTCTTCATCCTCGGAGTCGCTTTTGAACAACTCCACCAACTCCGCAGGTAGACGAAGCGCCGCTTCCTCCTCTGTGTGGCTGTCGTCAGACTCAGCATCAGGTCTTTCTCAGTGGTCTTTATAGCGTAAGTTGTTACCGGTAATGTTTACATTTTAAATTGTCAATGGTACAGGTGCAGCATATGCTGGTACACAAGCCTAGAGTGCCTTCTCGCGGCTGTCAGTGTGAAAATAAAGAACACGTGAAAGGTGCGACTGACGTATACTCAAACACACCTGAGTATACTTGATGTGTAGTGACTGTGGCATGCTTCAGAAATTTACTTGATGTGCATTTCTGATAAAGGGCCAAATCAGAGATGGAACGGACACGCACCACAGCACAGCCAGTTGGGGGATACGTATTAAGAATGGCTGCTATTTGTTGTGGAGGACGGACCCAGTGCCATACTGTTGTGTCAAGTAAAAACTTGCCTAATCACTGTGTTATTAATTTGCCATGGCCACCCTGTAAGGGAGCAGTGGAAAGAAAAGAAAAGAAATACCTAAAAACATACTTGGTATTTGTTTCATTCATGCCGAGTCATGTTTAAGTAATTCTGTATGCAGAGGCTCTTTCAGAGGAGCTAAAAATTCTTAGTCTCACAGCTCTCCATATACACCAGAAAGTACTCCTGCGTGTTTCTAAAGCCCATACACTCTCACTGTACTTATTCTGATAATTTCAGTGCTACCACTGCTGTTTTTCATTTATCTGTCTGTTAGTGTTAGCTGTACTAATTAGCCATTTTATGTCCTGTCCATTTTTCACCATTGCCAGCAGCGGCGATAGACACCTAATCCAAATGTTCTCTGCAAAGTCAATTTAACAGCTTCCCAAAAGACCATGTTTTCCATACATACATATAGATTATTTTAAGTTGTAAAACGTGAACTACTAATGCAATAGTGACCAAAATTATTGCAAAGCCTGAACAAAGCCTAATATGGGACCTTTTAAACATAGCTGAAACACCTTGACAAAAGCTCAGTGAACAGTTCTGCAATAAATCATAACCAAGTGTGACTGCTTACTTTACCTCATCAACACAAGACACAACAGTTAACCATGTAGCAAAAATTCAAAATTTCAAACTTAACTTCAGCTCAGTGAGCTTTTGATCAGATCACAACAAAAGTTTGGTTTTCTAACAATTTATTGTAGTGTTGTGCACAGTTACATAGTATGTTTGCTTGTAACTTATTCCTTAATTTCTTAGAAGGGCTAAATGCCAAGACACATCCTGTTTGTCTGATTTAACTTGATTATGTCAATTGACTGATCAGCAGCTCGTTCAGAGATGCTGGAGCCAGAGCATCGACATCCTTCGATCTTCCCTCCTCCTCTCTTTCTGAGTCTTTCTCTCACATACGGACAATAAACATACACAGTACATAGCATTATATAAAGCAGGGTTCTGATATTATTGATATCATGAAGTGGCTCGGTCTAATGGAGGAAGAGTCAGTGCCTTTCAGGATGTCTGGCCTTTTGAAATGTCACTGTCATTTCAGATGACTATCCTTTTAAATAACTATTTCAGTCTTTTGAATTCACTTTTATTTTGTCTTCCTTTTTTGGTCTGGAATTTTTGTATCATTATTCATCCACTCCAACTGATCCATTTTGATGCTTTGAAGGATGTCACAATGTGTTTTTGGGTTTGGCACAAATAACAACAACCAAGCACACTCTAATGGTACGTTCACACCGGACGCGAATCAGGCGTCAGGCGCGAGCGATTACCATGTTAAGTCTATGGAAAGCCGCGTTCAGGTGCGAACAAGCGTCCTGCGGTGCAAATGACGCGAATTGAGCGTTTGACGCGCGAGTCCCGCAAATAGGCGAAGATGCGAATCGGCGGATGAAGCGATCAACGCGGATTCGCGTCTAGCGCACAAGCCTGTGACAGAGGCTTACTCTGATCGTCGTGACATCAAGAACACACAAATAAATACAATTAAATATAAAGGGGGGTTAACTTAACCAAAATAGCATATTGAGATGTGCTCGTTATATTAGCAGTTATTGCACTCTCCAGAACAACAGAAAATACAGAGCCTGTGACTAGACCAGACCCCAAAACCACTAAAGAGAGCTAATGTACAAGAAATAACCCCAGACTGTCTCAGCTCTGTCTCTGGGGATAATGCTGCTGTACAGCAGCAGTGTCCTGGGGAGAGGTCCTCTGTAGATACAGCTGACCAAACCGAGACAGGCTCATTTGGGAGTAGCCCTAGCGGCCATGCCCCTCATTTTACGCGAATGAAGCGAGTGAATTCAAAATGGTCACGTGTCAAACTAGACACGAATGACGTGAATTTGATGCCAGATTCGTGTCCGGTGTGAACGTACCATGATAATGACCAGTAAAGTTTTTAGTGCATACAAATTAGGGCTGCACTAGGGCTGGCGATAAATGAAATTAATTTGATTAATTCACATTTTAATTTTGGACAAAGTCAAAAAATGGCCTTATAAAATTGAATTTAGCAGAAATTGCGTCCTTCAAGCTCTGCACTGTCCACTGTGTTGGTTGGGCTGAGATGTCTGATGTTTTTCCTGGGATCTGCTGTAGCCACTCTTCCAGTTTGGGGGTTACTGCCCCGAGTGCTTCGATGGCCACGGGCACCACTGTTGCCTTCTCAAGTTCTTCTTTGAGGCCTTGGTACTTTTCTAGTTTCTCGTGTTCCTTTTTCCTGATGTTGCAATCGCTTGGTATTGCGATGTCAACCACAACGGCTTTCCTCTGCTGTTTGTCCATCACCACAATGTGCGGTTGGTTCGCCATTACCATTTTGTCTGTCTGGATCTGGAAGTCCCACAGGATCTTAGCTTGGTCGTTCTCTCTCACCTTTGGAGGTGTTTCCCACCTTGACCTCGGGGCTTCCAGTCTGTACTCTGCACAGATGTTCCTGTACACTATACCAGCCACTTGGTTATGACGCTCCATGTATGCTTTCCCTGCCAGCATCTTACACCCTGCAGTTATGTGCTGGATTGTCTCAGGGGCCTCTTTACAGTCTGCACCTGGGGTCTTGTCTTGGATGGTAGATCTGGGCCTCTATTGCTCTGGTGTTCAGGGCCTGCTCCTGTGCAGCCATGATCAGTGCCTCTGTGCTGTCTTTCAGTCCAGCCCTTTATAGCCATTGTTAGGAGTTCTGGATATCAGCCACGTCAGTTATCTGTCGGTGGTACATCCAATGTAGGGGCTTTTCCTCCAATGATGGTTCCTCCAGCACCTCGTCCTCTGTTTTCCACTGCCTGAGACATTCACTGAGCACTTTGTCCGTTGAGGCCATCTTCCTGATGTATTCAAGGGTCTTGGATGTTTCATCCTGGACAGTGGTTCTGACACTCACCAGTCCTCTGCCTCCTTCCTTGCGCTTAGTGTAAAATCTCAGGGTGCTGGATTTGGGGTGGAACCCTCCATGCATGGTCAGGAGCTTCCGTGTTTTCACATCTGTGGTCTGAATCTCTTCCTTTGGCCAGCTTATTCCTGCAGGGTATCTGATGACTGGCAGGGCATAGCTGTTGATTGCCCGGACTTTGTTCTTCCCATTGAGCTGACTCCTTAGGACTTGCCTTACTCGTTGGAGATATTTGGCTGTGGCTGCTTTTCTTGTGGCCTGTTCCAGGTTGCCATTTGCTTGTTGGATTCCAAGGTACTTGTAGCTGTCCTCAATGTCTGCTATTCTGCCGTCTGGGAGTGGGACCCCTACTGTATGGACTACCTTCCCTCTCTTTGTCACCATGCGCCCGCACTTCTCAAGTCCGAATGACATTCCGATGTCATTGCTGTAGATCCTGGTTGTGTGGATCAGTGAGTCAATGTCTCTCTCGCTCTTGGCATACAGCTTGATATCATCCATGTAGAGGAGGTGACTGATGGTGGCCCCGTTCCTGAGTCGGTATCCATAGCCAGTCTTGGTGATTATCTGGCTGAGGGGGTTCAGACCTATGCAGAACGGAGGCAGGGACAGAGCATCTCCTTGGTATATCCCACATTTGATGGACACTTGTGCAATTGGCTTGCAGTTGGCCTCAAGGGTGGTCTTCCACTGCCTCATCGAGTTTGCAATGAAGGCTCTTAGAGTCCTGTTGATGTTATACATCTCCAAGCATTCCATGATCCATGTGTGTGGCATTGAGTCATAGGCTTTCTTGTAATCAATCCAGGCGGTGCACAGATTAGTGTGTCTGGCTTTGCAATCCTGAGCGACTGTTCTATCTACGAGCAGCTGGTGTTTAGCTCCTCTGGTGTTTTTACCAATGCCCTTCTGTGCTGTGCTCATGTATTGATCCATGTGCCCACTTATCTTAGCCGCTATGATGCCTGACATGAGCTTCCATGTGGTGGGGAGACAGGTTATTGGTCAATAGTTGGATGGGGCTGTTCCCTTTAGGGGATCCTTCTGGATCAGGATTGTCCGGCCTTCAGTTAGCCATTCAGGGTGGGTCCCATCCTTTAGCAGCTGGTTCATTTGTGCTGCCAGGCGCTCATGGAGTGAAGTTAGCTTTTTCAGCCAGTAGGTGTGGATCATGTCAGGCCCTGGTGCTGTCCTGTTTTTCATACCTGAGACTCTTTCTTGGATGTCTGCCACTGTGATGGTTACTGGTTCTTGTTCAGGGAGGTTGCTGTGGTCTGCTCTTAGATCCACCAGCCACTGTGCACTGTTGTTGTGTGATGCCTCCTTCTCCCATATGCCTTTCCAGTATTGTTCAGTCTCCAGCCTTGGTGGGTCTGCTCTGTTGTTATTACCTTGCCACTGAGGGTACACTTTAGCTGGTTGAGTTGAGAACAGCCGGTTTATTCGCCTTGCTTCGATTTCTCTCGTGTACCTCTTTAGTTGGGTGGCCAAGGCTTGGAGTCTTTGCTTGGCAGTTTCCAATGCTTCAGGTATGGACATCTTGCTGTACCTCTTGGGTACTTGTTGTTTCATTGCACCTTTCTGGAGCTCTGACAGTTGGCTCACTTCTCTCCGAGTTACCTTGATTTTAGCTTCTAACCTTCTTTTCCATGGTGGATATGGATCTTTATGGTTGCTCTTTGGTTGATAGCCAAGCTCCTCAAGGATCACTGCTGCTGAAGTGTATATCAGCTCATTGGTTTCAGTGATGGTCATCGTAGGTATTGTTCCCAAAGCTGCATTCACATCTTCCAGGAGACTTTCTGAAGGTACTTCACTCAGCCTGTGTAACTGGTGTCGGGGTTGCCTGGTCTTCATTTTAGCCATGATCTTATCTCTCAGGTCAGTTGCTGCCTCGCTCAGCTCGATGATGCTTATTGGGGCTTCGTACCCAAACTCTGGATGGGGAGTTGGTGTTAACTCCCCTCTGACCTTGCGTCCTGGCTCCCCCTTGCCGTAGCATATGTGTTGTATCTCGTCAATCTCAAGTTGTGAAAGCAGGTGCCGCTTGTGGATGTTGGAACACTGAGCTACTAGTTGTTTAGCAGTGAGTGTTGATTGTGGGTTTCGAAGTTGCCATATTTCCCACATTCTCTTCATGTAACCCCTCTGACTAGGGTTACTGGAGTAGTAGCATTCCAACAGAGCCTTGTTCTCGCATCTCGTCCACTTCCGTCTTGTTCCAGTAGCCCACTTCTCATCAGGCTGCTCTGGTTCCCCAACACCTGACGCAGACCTTGTTTGACCGGGCGACATCTGAGCCGGTATGTCTCGTAATTCATTGTCTCTCATCATTATATATGAGGTAGGCAATAGCGCAAAGGGTCTTGCCTAAGGACCCACACTGGAAGTTGGTATTCGCCTCGGCCGGGATGTGAACCCGGGTCCCCCTGTGTGAAAGTCGGTTGACAAGCCTTAGCCACCCGACTAAAGAGGTACACGAGAGAAATCGAAGCAAGGCGAATAAACCGGCTGTTCTCAACTCAACCAGCTAAACTGTATTCTCAGTGGCAAGGTAATAACAACAGAGCAGACCCACCAAGGCTGGAGACTGAACAATACTGGAAAGGCATATGGGAGAAGGAGGCATCACACAACAACAGTGCACAGTGGTTGGAGGATCTAAGAGCAGACCACAGCAACCTCCCTGAACAAGAACCAGTAACCATCACAGTGGCAGACATCCAAGAAAGAGTCTCAGGTATGAAAAACTGGACAGCACCAGGCCCTGACATGATCCACACCTACTGGCTGAAAAAGCTAACTTCACTCCATGAGCGCCTGGCAGCACAAATGAACCAGCTGCTAAAGGATGGGACCCACCCTGAATGGCTAACTGAAGGCCGGACAATCCTGATCCAGAAGGATCCCCTGAAGGGAACAGTCCCATCCAACTATCGGCCAATAACCTGTCTACCTGCTCGTAGATAGAACAGTCGCTCAGGATTGCAAAGCCAGACACACTAATCTGTGCACCGCCTGGATTGATTACAAGAAAGCCTATGACTCAATGCCACACACATGGATCATGGAATGCTTGGAGATGTATAACATCAACAGGACTCTAAGAGCCTTCATTGCAAACTCGATGAGGCAGTGGAAGACCACCCTTGAGGCCAACTGCAAGCCAATTGCACAAGTGTCCATCAAATGTGGGATATACCAAGGCGATGCTCTGTCCCCGCTGCTGTTCTGCATAGGTCTGAACCCCCTCAGCCAGATAATCACCAAGACTGGCTATGGGTACCGACTCAGGAACGGGGCCACCATCAGTCACCTCCTCTACATGGATGATATCAAGCTGTACGCCAAGAGCGAGAGAGACATTGACTCACTGATCCACACAACCAGGATCTACAGCAATGACATCGGAATGTCATTCGGACTTGAGAAGTGTGGGCGGATGGTGACAAAGAGAGGGAAGGTAGTCCATACAGTAGGGGTCCCACTCCCAGACGGCAGAATAGCAGACATTGAGGACAGCTACAAGTACCTTGGAATCCAACAAGCAAATGGCAACCTGGACCAGGCCACAAGAAAAGCAGCCACAGCCAAATACCTCCAACGAGTAAGGCAAGTCCTAAGGAGTCAGCTCAATGGCAAGAACAAAGTCCGGGCAATCAACAGCTATGCCCTGCCGGTCATCAGATACCCTGCAGGAATAATAAGCTGGCCAAAGGAAGAGATTCAGACCACAGATGTGAAAACACGGAAGCTCCTAACCATGCATGGAGGGTTCCACCCCAAATCCAGCACCCTGAGACTGTACACTAAG